>CAIGRB010069612.1:16607-38407 GCA_903798255.1 Fraxinus quadrangulata
TGAATTATGTACTTGTAAGTTTTAAAGATTATTTTAAATTCTTGAAAAAATTGATAAATAGGTTCATTTGTAATAAAAAAATTACTTTGAAGTCTAAAAAAAATCAAGTAATAGGTACATTTGTAACAAAATGATAAATTTAAATTATAAAAAAAAAAAATTAATAGATGAGTGATACGTGGTTGTGGATAGAAAAGTTAAGAATGCGTGATAGTAGGCGATTGAATAATCGGTAACAACCTTTTAAACTAGGGCCTTAAATTTTAAAGAGTCTTTCTATATAATTTGCTTAGCTTCTTTAGTTATTTTCATGGCCTAATAGAAACATTATCTTCAATGGCTGTGTTTTCTTTAGAGCAGTGCTGAATCAGCAGGATAAAGAAAATATTTTTATAGTGTTTCTAATCATAGTTTCAATGTCAACTTATTTTTTAAGATTAGTAATGCAGAAGCTTGTGAAGCTTGAGGAATTAGCCTTAGCATCTGGGGTTTGATCCCAAAATTTTCGAGCAAAAAGCTTTAGGGGATGGAGTTTGTTACTTTCCTTCCATTGCAATTAAATAGATCCACTTACTGTTGAGTAGTTATGCAGGGATCCAAGTATGAGAGAAATACTTCCATAAAACAGTGTGTTTTTGACCGTTTGTCTTGTGGAACCCGTAATTTTGACTTGAAAACTGATACAGACTTTTTCCAGTTATATTTGTAAGTGGCTACCTTCGTATTTGTCTCTTAAAAGTTAAGCAGTTTACAAAGATGTGGCTCTCAGAAGTTTAAGGTTTACATAGTGTAAAATCTTACAGTGCATCCATGTTAGTGGAGGTGTAAGATTAAGGGAATCCTTTACATTCAGTGTTGCTTTCCATTATGGCATTGCAAAAAAGTCAATCTTTTCGTTAGTTTGAGTTGGAGCATGCTCAATAATTTTTCTTACTACTGCAGACTGATTCACTTACACTCTCAGAAGCTGGTGCTGTTGCATCGGTGTTGCTTGGCTTTGCACCCCCTTCTACACTTTCAGCTGCCAGTTCATCCAAGGTAATAAGAAAAATCAGAAATAATGCTTTGTAAATTCATCTATGTTATCTCTATAACTATTTTGCTCCACATATTCTGGCTTGTTATTTTGGCAGCTGAGTAAGGTGCTTATGCCTAATCCGTTTGATAGGCCTCGTTCTGTTTTCATGATTGAAGTCACAGGGATTGAAGGTATGCCACTTAAACTAAACTACCTAAAAGCTGCAGCTTATAGTTTCTATGCATGATAAAGTTTTGAGTGACTGTTTTACATGTACTGATTCTCAACTTATGCTTGGCTCAGACAAATCTGCATTTAGCAGTGGTCTTCGGGTTAAGATCTTGGGTGGCGAAGACAGAGTAAACATTCAACTGTCAGGTAACTGACCTTTGTGATTGATTCATGGGTTCCCAGTCATAACCACATCAATTGTTATATTCTTTTGTGTGCAGATGAACATGAAGTGTCTTTGGTCTCTTTGAATGAACGATCAAGCTATGCTGAATACTCAGATAAGGAACTAAGTGATTTTGTTAGTCGTGGCTCTCTCTCTCTCTCTCTCTCTCTCTTTCTCTCTGTGGGTTCTTGTCTGTTCACTAAGGTCAATTGACCTGGTCTTTGGTTTATATACTTAGGCATCCTGGTTGGGTGGATCATACGTTGAAGATGTGACAGGACCACTGAATGGAGAGTTGATAGTCCCCTTGGCAAATGATGCTCTTCTCAGACTCCGTATGTCTGAGGTATCAGCAGCACCATGTCACTTGTTAGCAATAAGGACCTCTTTGATGTTGATTGCTCTGTCTCTGTAAAATGCTGTTACAGAACTTTATTTCGAAAATTGCAGAAAGCAGACATGGAATTTACAACTAGTCTTATGTTTCTCATTAATAATATACAACGGGCTATGGAGATGCATAAAAGATTGTCAGAAAGCAGGAACAGTCCAGCAGAGCTAATCACTGGAAGATTTGATGGGATTAAGGTCTTTTAAGTGTTTCTTTTTTTCTAATTCATTTCAGAACTTGTTATCTTGTTTTGGCTTGCCATAAACCTGAAAATATATTTTCAAGATGAGCAGTATTAATTTCCTGAACAATTGTCTACAACTTATATACCTGGGTCCGAAAATGATCTTCTACTGCTACACCAATCCACATTTTACATGTGGGAAACAGTTTAGTCTGCTTGGGTTTTGCAGAGAACAACTCTTCCTTGAAACGAAATAAGGTGCATGCACATTTGCTCGTGTATGAGAGAGGGATGTTGGAAAGAGTTTCTTTTTCTTTTATTATTTCAAAAGACTAACCTTCCCTCTAGTAGCCCCCCATTTGACTTTAAGAATTGGGCTGAATAGAAAAGGGCAGACAAATAATTATAAATCCTTTGTTCCCCTACACATGTGGAAAGGATAAAGACTCACTTCAAACTTAGTAATGATTTGAACTATTCAAAAATGTTCAAACCAACAATGAAGAGTTAAAATATTTTCTGTAATACTAAGATTTAATGGATAAAAAACAAAATCTTCAAAATTGCTGCAGGCATGGATGTTGGTAAATCCAGATGATTTTGAGTAATCCTGAATCCGCAATCCACATTTTTCCCATGTATCTTCTTAATCCTCTCCCACAGATGTGGCAGGCAAAGGGAAAGAAATGGAATGTGACTCATGGAGAACATGTTAAGATTTTGGATAAAGAAATCATTTGGGTTTCAGAGGAATGAGCCACTTACAAAACGAATATTCTTCTGACAACATCACCTGAAGAGATTGGCGATTTGAGCTCGGTGGTAAGTTGTTGCCACTGTTTGGTGATTGGTAGTCATTGATCAACCTTGGGAGGTGAGGCAGAGGGTAAAAGAGGGAGGATGTGGTGCAATTCTTGGGGTTGGTTTTGTATTCTACCATTAGGTTCATCCTAGAATTGGGATTTGTTAAATTTTAAGAGGGTAAGGGGTTCCTGGACTTTCTTTGGAAGGTCATTTATGGAATGATTACATATTTTTTACTTCCCCAAGGAAGTGTGTATTGAGTTTGGAAATTCTGCAAACTAAATGTGGGTTTCATGTCTAGATGGAAGATGGGATGAGTGGGATCATTGTAGTAGCCAAATAATTGAGAAAGTCTTCTTTATATTCTCGAGAATAAATTGTTACACTGGCTGATAAAGGCCCAGCAGCATGTTAATCTAAGTTTCTCACGTGTTTGAACTTTATCCATGAATCCTTTGCTTTTACAAATTTGTGAATGTACTTAGTGTCTTTACAATTTGTAAGGATGAAATGTGTATAATAAATAAATTAATGTACTTCTGAACAATAAGAATGTTTGTAATCGTCCTCATGAGTTAATTGTGCATTGGGACAATTCATGCTTTTCTTTAGAGTGAAAAAGTTGATTAAAAATTTCAACATAATTGCTACTTTTGTTTTAAGTAACGGAGAACTCAAGAAACGTTAATTGGAATAACTTTTAGAACTTTTTAAGCGAACATCTTCTAGGCGCAAATGCTCTTTGACATCTTCTAGGCGCAAATGTTCTTTTGAGTCCTATTCTTTACTTCATTAATATATTTTATTGTCACAGATTCTACAAGATCATTATGGAACAGAAGGCATTTCTCAAAATGGATTGGAATTATTTGTTACTTCTGTTTTAAAGATATATGATACCTTACAGGCAGCATACAAAGGTCTGATGCCTCTTCTGATATAACTATGTGAATAAATCTTTAACTGCTCAACTTCCATCTTTTTTTATACTCACTTTTTTTAAGAGCTGAATTGATTTGTTTATACATCAGCATAGCATTTACTAGTTGCCATCCATGCTTTTGAATGCTTGTTGGGCTTCACGGTATTATGTATAGAAACTTCTTTATTTTTGGTATACTTAAATATGTGGCTGTTTTTTTCTATTTAATTAGTTGTTGTCAACTATTGACGTCCCACTGTTTGCTGAAATTTTTTTACATGTGAATCTTACAAATCATGTTTTCCTTGTTTATTCCTGTACTAGAAATGAATATTTTGTATCATGTGAGCAGGCCAACTAGTTGGGGTCGTCGTCTGTGGTGGATCCCATGCCCCAGCATCGGAGAATATGTTAAATGTGATGGTCGCTTCTCGGCCATCTGCTCGTTGGTTGGAGGAAACTGAAGCCTCTAGTGCTTTCATCAAAATTGAGGAAGTGGCACTGGTTAGAAAGGCACTTGCTTGGATAACAGGAATCGTTCTTCTAATTTCCACTCTTTTGGGGGTAAGCTTCTATTGACAGTCTTAACAGCACCTTTTATATTTAGTTGAATTGCTACCATATATAGCTTACTCCTTTCATTGATTGCTCTAGTGGAATTTTTATCTGCATATTTCAATTTTTTGTTGCAATCACTTGAAATTTATTCAATAATGTTAGCATTTGGTCAAATACGTCTGGCATTTGTATTTACTGTCATCGTATTTTGGATTATATGCAAAGTAATGTAATTTGAACTGGCTGGAATTTTGTTGGCAACTGAATATAGTTTATCTTGAGTATGAAATATTTTCTTCGTCCATTTTTATACAAAATTTACCACTATTTGGAAAATTTGTAGCAATAGAATATATAGATAAATGTAAAGCTACCATTTGGAATAAAGACTACTTTGCCAAAAAAAGTCAACTGTCATACTGTGAGATGAATAAATTATAACTTCAACCAAAGTTTTTTCTGTTGTCTATTACTGACTCCGGAATGTGTAACATTTGTATTTGCCGGTCAGGAGAAATCGATGAAATGAGTGTTGATTAAAATGATAACAAAAATTTGCTTCTTTGGGTTATTAAGTTGCTTAATCCAAACCTCTGGTGACATATTAAAGATAAAATATCTGGGCATAATTTGATTTTCTTTTGGTTTACAAATAAAAATTTCCACTATTAGAAACTGCCTCGGGTTGAATTAGTTTGCTTCTTGGTTAGTTTCAGTTGGCAACCAACCTTAAAATATGCCTTTATGTGATTGGACTTGTTAGCATATTCTTTGGATTGAAATACGTGTCCGGTTGGATTCAGAGTTAGTTGACCTGCATCTCCACATTATGTTTTGAGTCTCTGTACTTCCATCTTTTGTTTTATCATTTATTTGCAATGTGATGAGTGAGTGAGTCTTCAAATAATCTTTTGCGGTGTGAGGTTGTGGTGCCTATGAACTTCCTATTTTGCCATTGCTCGGGCTCCATTTTAATGAAAATTTGGGGAAAAATGAGTTTTGGAATAGGTTTTTTTTTTTTTTGGAGAATGTTTGGAGAGAATGTTTGGTTAAAAAATAATGAAAAGTTTTCAATGTACGTGTTATATTATTTTATGGGAGAATATGTGGTTAAAAATGAGTTTTGAAAAAATGGTGGCCAAGCAAAGGCTTTATCTGTATGGCATTGCTGGACTCAAAGGTGTTAGTATACAACATGCATACTAGTATACAGGCAATACTCATCTCAGAGTTTCTTCTATTGCTTTTGGGTTTCCATTATTATAATATTCGCATTTTCGATAACATCGTCTCATTTTGTTGTTTTGTTTTGGTGCAGATCCACTTTCTTTTGAATATGCCCCTGACCAAGGACACACTTCTCTATTCCAACGTCAAGCTTGACTAGTTTTTCAAGGAAGCTGTTTATTTTGTTATTTAAACTACCAGGAGATTGGAGCTGCAGTCCGATGAGATAAATTTATTGTGTATCTGCTCTTTCATCCCTTGCACATTGGGAAATTCAATCTATATTTTTGTGATTGCAAACTCAACTTCTTACCACTCTGGATTTAGTTTGATTCTTTATCAGTGTTGCGATTAAATTGGAGTATATACCAAGGGGGGAGATGCTCGGATTCTGGCGAGTGGTCTGTGACTGTGTGTATCTGATAGCTTAGGCTTTGAGTCTGTAATCTGATGCTCTTGATAATAGAGGCTCATAGATATTGTTATGTTTTCTAACAATTATCATATAAGGCGCCAGCTTGAGCTTGTCGCTCTCTTATATTGAGTTATTGTGTGTATGCACATGCTGTATATTGAAAATGTTTGGACGTAGTATTGGACACAATTAGAGAGTAGAACATATAATGTTGTAAGTCAATTATTAAAAGTCTTGATGAATATTACCCAAAGGTTATGGCTCAAAAGTTTTGATTCTTTTATTGTTGGAAAACAAAGTCCAATGAAAGCTATTTAGAGAGTACATACCATTTCGTTGATGAAGGATTTAGATTCAATCTCTTGGTCTTTCGTTCGCTATTTGAACATCGGACCAGTAGAAATACAAGTTTTGCCTTTTTCTCCTTTCCAACTAGTAGCTCCTCTTTTTGAAAATGGGCAGAGGGGTAAAATTATTCGTTCTTAACTTTGGTTGACATCGTATGATCAATCTTCACTTGTTTATTCGATACTAAAGAAGAAGACCGTATGGATGGTATAAAAAATCATGCCAAATACTTTTTTATCAAAATGGCATATACATTGTGAATTTCTTAAGAACAATCTTCACATTTTTCTTTGAAACAAATTCAATCTAAGAATTTGTAGAAAAGAGGCAGAAACTCAATCCCTTCAACAATGAGTTTCTTTTATTGTTTTGCCGCTCTGTTATTATAATAGTTGCATTTTCCATAACATCATCTAATCGTATCATTTTGTTTCGGTACAGATGCACTTTCTTTTGAATTTGCCACTCATCAAATCTATATTCCAACGTCAAGCTTCAATAGTTTTTCATAGAAGCTGTATTTCTGTTCGTTGAACTGCCAGGGGGTCGGGCTCCTGATCGATGAGATGAAGTTATTGTGAATCTGCTCCTTTTTCCTTTTTAATTTGGAAATTCAACATAGATTTTTTGATTGTAGACTCAAATTCTTGCCACTTTGCATTTTGTTTGATTCCCTATCAAACTAGACATATAGTATACACCAACTGGAGATTTAAAAAAAAAGAGCAAATCCATTTGTATAGAAATGGATTTTTCAGAAATCCAACAGAATACTCACATGGGGGTGGGCTCCATGTGAGTAAAATATTGAAGAAAAAAAAAATCTCACCCACCCCCCTGCTGTGAGTATCTGTTTTTTTCTGTTGCTGTTGCTTCTATACGTGCAGCATCTCTCATTTGGTACACATTATGAGAGGAATTGAACAATATAATAAAGAATACTTTAATTTATAACTCAATACTATTTAATGTTGTACATTCTATTCTACCAATCATTTTTGAGTGGTATATTTTTAAAGTGATATGGCTCGAAATTCTTGATTCTTTTAGTGTTTCAAATTAACGTGTAAGTTGTAACCCTATAATATTTGCATAACATTTTGTGCAAAAGTATCACTTGTTTCTTTGTAAAAACTATTTAGCCCATGTATATAATATTTGCATAACATTTTGCTCAAAAGTATCACTTGTTTCTTTGTAAAAACTATTTAGCCCATATTTGTCTACCATTATTCCAAAAAATTGTTTGCTACAATATGATTTTCCACCACACAGTCACCCAATAAAATATTGTACACACAAATCAATGAAGTTACTTTATTTTTCATCCACACATTCTTCAAAAAATACTATTCATTACCCTATTTTTCTCTCAATAATGAGAGACACTCTTATTCTTCTCATTACTCATGCATATCAAAGAAAGGACGAGAAAAGCAAATTAGGGGGAGCTAGAAAATTTATGTACACATTATCTAGAATTCCTCAAAGTTCATAAAGATCTATTTTCTTCAGTTTCTCACAATTTTCCTTGAAACAAACTCTATCTTCAATAACTGTGCCTCAACCTGGCCATTGCTTTATATAAGTCATTTTAAATTGCACTTCCATCCGTTAGTTGGGTCCACTCACTTCAAGCTGCCCGTTTTTACCTACCGGTGGTTGAAGGTGCAAACTAGTGGCTCGCTCGCGTTTCAGCATCATCATCTATGCCAGGATTAAAAAACTTAATATTTGCTGTTCCAAAGCCTTTGTAAGAATTCACTAATCTAAATACAAGAGAAGCTGCATAACAAGTCTCTAGGGACAACATTAATTTGTAACAGATTATCAAGGCAGTTGCATCACTATGGGACGATCAGCTCACTATCAGATGATCAACTAATGCAGCATCACCATTGCACACCAACTGCAGTCAGATGTTAGTTAGATTAGTTGGTTAAGTCCACGTGTCCATCTTGTATTAGCTTGTACAGTTAGAGTGAGTGAGTTTGTTTTTCTCATTTTCCTATTTATATCACATTTAGTGTAATGTACTTACAATTTTTGATTGAATACAACTGAGCTCGTTTTCTTCTTCAATTGATCAATAGGGTATCATAGCACTTTGTGCTTCATTCGTCTGCCCTTTTCCATTTTAATTGAATACTCTGATTCTTCGATCTCTCCAATCAAAACTCTTCTGATTTGTTATGTCATTAGCAATGAATGCACCAAGTCAGAATAATTCCCTTCATCAATGAGCAATTCCGCCATTGATGATGGATCTAATTCCTACTACATTCACTGTTTGGATAACCCATGGCCTGTGCTTGTGTCACAACCTTTAACTGGTGACAATTATGCTTCATGGAATCGAGCTATGGTGATCGCTCTATCCGTGAAGAACAAGCTCGGTTTCATTGATGGATCATTATCCAAACGTGAAGACAATGATGACCAACTTAACAATTGGATTCGCAGCATCAATATAGTCATTTAATGGATACTCAACTCAGTGTCTAAGGAAATTTCTGCTAGTGTCATTTATCTCGAATCTACATAATATATGGATTGATTTGAAGGAGCAATTTTAGTAGAGGAATGGACCTCGCATATTCTAATTAAGGCATGAGTTGATGAATCTTACTAATGGACATTCATCTGTTAGTGTCTATTTCACCCAATTGAAAACAATTCGGGAAGAACTCAACAACTATAGACCAATATGCTCTTATGGAAAGTGTGTTTGTGGTGGCACTAAGAAGCTTACAGAACACTACCAGATGGAATATGTTATTTCGTTTTTAATTGGACTAAATGATACTTTTGCTCAAGTTAGGGGGCAATTGTTATTCATGGATCCCATACCCCCAATCAACAAGGTATTCTCCCTTGTTTCTGAAGAAGAACATCAAAGAAATGTTAATATCTGAAAAACGCGTAGTTCGACTCTAACAACACCTAGAGGAGTGGGGGGGGTGGGTGAATAGGTGTATAATGCGGAATTTAAAATTATTAACGAATTAAATATTAACAAGTCATTTTTTATTTCTTTTCTAGATGATTAAACATGCAAGTCATTTTAATCCTAAGTTTGAATACCGTAGTTTATATGATCAATTAATAAACAAAGCGAAAGCAGTAAATCAACACCGGGATGATCACGAAGAAACCCAATTGGGAAACTCCGGACACTTTGCCAATCAATCCACTATAAATGATTTTAACAACTTACAGTCTATCGGACTAGACGACCCGTACTATCTGATCTCCCAACTGCACTCCTTACAGCTCTCCCTGGATCATGTGCTCCCTTACATCAATCCTTAGCTGTTGTTACCAAAGCTCTCCGTGAAATTTGATACCCTGCAGCACTCCTAATCTTGTGGAATCGTCTATCTCCTGTGGATCAACGAAGAACACCTTGTTCTTCACAGACTAGAACTCCAGTCAATTTCCATCGATCTTCAGAACTCTGATCAGATGTAGAGGAAAGGCAGTTTGGTATTTAGATTATAGGAACGATGTTTTTCTCACCAAAATAATCAAAATAGATGAAAGTTGAAAGATAAAATAGAATGAATCTCTCACAATGAAGCTCTCTCAATGTTCAACCTTATCACTTTTCGTACAGATGTGTTTTGGTATATATAGGTAGGTTAGAAAAAGAGTGGGTCGGGTAAAAAACGTTTAAATTGCAAAATAAAAATTTCCTGGATAACCACATCGTTCGAGCGAGAGCTCAGCGACGGTCGAGTAACAACATGTCGCTCGAGCGAAGGAGGGGCGACAGTCCAGCGACAATGTTTCTACTTTTGTAGCTCAAGTCAAACATTGGCAACAATCTAGCGAAAATCCGCGCCGTTTTTCCTCATTTTGCCATTTTCGAACTCTAGACCTAATAACTCTATTTTTAACTATTTGCACATTACTCCTTGACTTTTTAAATATAGTACAATTCTATCTTTTTGTTTACAGAATTGCCAATTACAAAACATCTAAAACCTAACAATATCAATACCAGTACTTCTAGCACTGGAGACTCTATGGCATTTTATGCTAAACCTGATTCTAAGAAAGCCAACACAGGAAAGATGTATAATAAGTTTCGAAGGAAGGAAAAGCCTATGTGCGCTTACTATGGACAAGCTAGTCATTTGGTGGATAAGTGTTACAAATTGCATGGTTATCCTCTTGGTTATCAAACAAAACAAAAATTTGTTCCTACTAATCAATCAGGTGATACTAGTAATTAGTCAAGTTATGGTGTTGTTAATCAGGTTGTTTCTGAGTCTATTTCAAAGCAAGCACAGGGTAATGCAGGAGACTTCATGCAAGCTTTGAACCCTGCTCAATACCAGCAACTGATGAACATGTTGAGCAGTCATATGCTTCTGCAAAGATTGACACAGGAACTGATGACCACTCTAATCAAGGGTCAGGTACATGTTTCTCTATTTCTCTTAATTCATGGATCAATTCACCTAGACATTGGTAGCGGATTCAGAAGCAACCAGCCATATTTACATCAACAAATCAGCCTTTTATACTATGAAACTAGGTAAGAATGCTTATGTTACTTTGCCAAATCATGTGAGAATTCCAGTAAAGTTCACTGGGACTGTGAAAATTGGCCATAATCTGATACTTGAAGATGTGTTATATGTGCCGCAATTTAAATGTAACCTGATGTCAGTTACCTCCTTAACCAGGGATTCTTACTTTGATGTTAGATTCTTCACTAACTTGTGTGTTATCCAGGATATATACAACCAGAAGATGATCGGCAAGGGTAAAAGAATTGCTGATTTATACATAATGAGTGATTCATCATCTAATTCGGCACAAGTTAAAAGTGGCAGCACTTCCTTTGATAATGTCTGTGTTTCTATTTCTTCAGCTGTAAATAATGTGAATGCTCATACCTGGAATCACATATTAGGCCACTTATCTGCTCAGAAGTTAGCTTTGTTAAATGATCAGTTGCATTTGAGTTGTAATAAATACAGAAACTACAAATCAGTTCCTTGTAATATTTGTACATTAGCTAAACAAAGAAAGCTTTCTTTTTTCTCAACTAATCACTTGTCTGTTAATGCATTTGATCAGATACACTGTGATATTTGGGGGCCCTATCACATTCCAACTCACTCTGGATACAAAGTATTTCCTTACTTTGGTGGAAAATTGCATACATTTCGCATGAGTGTACCTCATGAAACATAAATGAGATGTCAGTTGATTCATTCCCAGATTCTTTTAGATGATTGAGACTCAATTTCATAGAGTTATAAAGAAGTTAATATCAGATAATGCACCAGAGTTACAATTTATTGATTTCTTTCATTCTAAAGGAGTCATTCATCAATTTCCTTGTGTTAAAAGGCCTAAACAGAATTCAATAGCTGAGAGAAAGCACCAACATATATTGACTGCTACATTCCTTATCAATAGAACTGCATCCTCCATTTCAAAAAACAAATCCCCGTTCTCCCTCCTACACAACACTCCAGTAGACTACAACCACCTTAAAGTGTTTCATTCTTATATAACTAATGCTCCCAGAAGATCTTCTAGAGTTAGCAATCATCCTTCATATCTTAGAGACTTTCATTGTACGAATTGCGGATCTTATCTTGATTCAAGGAAATCAGTCACGAGTTTTTGTGTTTTTCTTGGAAACTCTTTAGTTTCTTGGAAAGCTAAGAAGCAAACTACTCTATCCAGATCTTTAGCTGAATACCGTGCATTAGCTTCTACTGTCAGCAAACTAGTTTGACTTACTCAATTGCTTTATGATTTTCAAGTTTTAACTAATAATACTGCCTTAATATTTTGTGACAATCAAGAGGCAATTCACATTGCTTCAAATCCTATCTTTCACAAACTTACTAAGCACATAGAGATCGATTGCCATTTTGTTCATGAAAAAGGTGACTGATGGTTCTATCAAGTTGTTGCATGTTCGTACTCATCATCAATTAGCTGATATTTTTACAAAAGCTTTACCAACCTCCCTATTGTTTCCTTTATTACCCAAGATGGCTGTTATCAATCCTCACACTCCATCTTGAGGGGAAGTAACAGATTATCAAGGCAGCTACATCACCACTGGATGATCAGCTCACTATCAGATGATCAGATATTGCAACATCGCCATTGCATACCAATTAGAGCCAACTTTTAGTTAGATTAGTTGGTGTGTCCATCTTGTATTGGCTTGTACAATTAGAGTTAGTTTGTTGTTCTCATTTTCCTATTTATATCACATGCAGTGTAATGTACTTTCACTTTTTGATTGAATACAAATGAGCTCGTTTTCCTCTTCAATTGTTCAATAATTTGTGTTTCAATCTTCGCTCGGATATCAAAGGTACTAATAATTTCTAAGTTCTGCCACCAGTGAGAATCTCCAAATCATTTAATTGATATGCCCCTTATTTAGATTGCAATTTCTGAATGAAATTTAAAAGCAAAAAATAAGATGAAAGAGACCTGGAGTCCGTGTGACGAGCTGCATGAATTTTGAGTTCCATTACTCAAATCATATACTCTATGGTTTTCATATGGTGCAACTGTTTATCTGTTTCGGTTGCACTTTGAGGCTTTTGATCGTTTACACGGCATTCATTCATTTCATGGGCGAGGAGCGAGATTTACACCAACAGTATTTAAGCTAAAAGAAAATGAGTAAAATGAAGTCATAATATATAATAAACAACTCTTAACATAATCAATTCCGTAAATACTTAACAAATAAAGAAATTATATTGTCGTGGATGCAATTACAAGTTAATATCCTGTTCACATGGACAATGCATAAAACTTGATACGTGTCTAATAAATACGATTATAACTAACTAATATGACATTATGATAATACCATCTATACGAAATACCTAAAGGATTTAATATGCACGGAGCATATAGTTCAAGTTTTCGAGAAACTTGCTTTGATCAAGTAAAGAGATGCTTTGCAAATCCAATGTGTTTCTAAAACAAAAATCATTTTGTTGATTTACAATTACTATTTTTGATGAATTAAATATTGTTGGAACTTCTAAAGAGCTGTCAAATGCTGTTGATTACTTAAAAGAAGGAATTTACGATAAAATATCTTGGAAAAAATAAAATTTTACCACGACCTGCTAATCGAGTATTTAATCAACTGAATTCTTGTTAATCTGTCAGCTTACACTTACATAGTAAAAGGTCCATAATAGATTTCACATGGAAAAATAATGTGTTCTTTCGATGTCCATTAGTATGTCCCTACTTGAAGTGAAAAGATGAGATTTTTTGTTTTCAACATTATAAATAATAATTTATTGATTTTGACGTACCATATCTAAGTGCAACATAGGCATCATCATATCTTTCTAATAGTTCATGATTCGTGACTAGTTCGTTATGATGATGCAATGCATTATTTGATCCACATAAATCTCATCAAATAGTTTTTCTATTCACGTGGCCATATTGTGGCAGATATATTGACAAAGATATTATCTACTGCAATACTTTGGAAGTTGATAAATATTATATAAAAATCTCAAGTAATACAATAAAGAGCGGAAGTTAATATGCATTATACTCTTTTTTCTTGACCAAGATTTTGTTCTATTGGATTTTCTAGCAAGTTTTTAATGAAACAACTTTCATAATGTATTCAAAAAACTTATGCCACCTTTTTCCCTTCACTAGAATTTCTTTTCACAAAATTTTTCCTACTAGATTTGAACAAGATATATTATTGAAAGGTGCTATATGTACAATAGAGGATGACCAACACTCACAATAGAAGGACCCACTTTTTTTTGGAATTTTTTAATCACGTGGGACTCGCACGCATGTGAGAGGTTATCAACCTCCATTGTCATCCATCAATGTCATCCATTGATGTACAAATGGAATTGACATATATTCTTTATGTAATGAATATCGATAACCTACAAGACATTTATCCTCGATGTATTACTTTTATAAGTTACATATATTATATGAGACTCATGAAGAGAACAATAATAAGATCCGTTTATCATTGAACCATCAAGATGGCTACAATCTCTAAGGATTATAAATATATTTTGGGGAGCAGCCATGGTATAAAACTTTACATTATCTAAATCTTTTATTTGTGCCATCCACGGTACAAAACATTTCAAAAATTCGCACATGGAATCATTCATTTGACTGTTAATTGACTATAAAAATGACCTCTTTTGACCAATTTAAAAAGGGTGAAATTGTACTTTTTTGGTATTCCACATAAAATAATTATAATAATTAAAATATCAAACAATAAATAAATGAGAAAAGAAGATTCTTCTTCCCTCCACCCACCCAAAACCAAATCCGGAGAGCCACCGCCACCTTCCTACTGTTCCATAATCGTTCTGCAACTACTAATATGTTATGATACCCAAAAAAAGGTCAACACCAAGTACCATGACATCCTCCGCCTCCACTTCCAAGCTAAAGAAAAAATCTTCCACTGTCGTGAAATGCTACGACTCGTCCAAAACATGAACTCCATAACCACTTGCTATCACCCTCCAAGGCTCCAACAATCCAACAGAATCTTCACCCAAGTGGATGAAATCCACCTACTCAAATCCCTCAAAAATCCTACCAAAACCTCTTTCCAAATTACCAATTCAGCAAGGCTTAGATCACATCCAAAAAAAATACTCAAGAAACTCACGAGATAAAAGAGAGAACATTGGGAAGGAGATATTACCTGCTATTACTGTTATGGCTCCAACTCCAAGATTTCAGCCAATAAGAAACAATCACTTGAATTTTTTCAATTTCTTGAAGTTAATCAAGAAGCTCGAATTGCAAGTTCTTCAAAATAATTGGTTAATTAGTTTGAGTTTGTGCTGAAATCCATAATAGATAACTTTTACACACGTTAATGGAATTGGTTGAAATGTATAGATCAAAATAATTGGTTAATTAGTGAAGGAGAAACTGAAGAACAAGAAGATGAGGATTTGCGTTGAAATGGAGTTGACTGTATTCTTCATCTGCAACCTCTAATGGCGGTTTGACGTTTGTATGCGGTGGTGCCGACGATGAGGTGTTGGTTTCGACGATACTTTGACAGAGGTGATGTTGTTGTGATCAGGTGGAGGGTGGATGACTGGAGGGTAGATTACTAGATTTGGCTAGGAGTGGTGGGGGTGTCGGCAATTTTCGTGGAAATGATTGAACCCTGCTTCAAGGACATGTTTCACAGGTCCCTTACATTCATAGGTGGGGTCCGCACATAATTTTTTTGTAAAACATGGTGGTCTCATCATGTGAGTACCCTGATGAGCCCCTGTGATTTATTTCCCCGTATGTAGGGAATGTTGGGTAGGAGCTAGGGGTTTTGGGTTTGGGAAGACGATAAACTATTTTTCTTTTATAACTTTTTATTTTTATTTTTTTAAATTTTATTCTTTTATATGAAAATTTTAATTGCCCTTTTACCCTTTAAGAATTAGTCAGAAGAGGTCAAAAAAAATTTATAGTCTACTAATGATTCCATCCCATTGGAATCAAGGTGCAAATTTATGAAAGATTTGATACTGTAGATGGCACAAATAAAAGATATGAGTTAAGCCTGAGATAAAATGAAAAGTTTGGTACTATGACTGCACTCCTCACTATATTTTATGGGGATGGTATTCCCTAAATTCTATAGCATGATAATAACATGAAAAAATATTTCACTAGGATTGTGGCATTGAAGATATTGGTGCAAAAAATAGGGATGGCTCAATACATAAATTTTCATCGGTTGAAATCAAGAAGAATAGATGTACTCCTTTTCATTTGCTCAAGTTTTGCCCTATTGGATTTTTTTACTATGTTTTGACCGGGCAATATTTTATTACTCCAAATTTGTTGTACGTTTTCTCCTTCATTGGTATTTATATCCTATCAAATTTTCGCCAAACAAGGCTTCTAACTAGGCATTCAAGAGAGAGTCTTGTATTTTGTGAATGACTATTATATTCATGTAGCCTTAAATGTACCTACAAATGTAGGGCTTTAGTTCTCAATAAATTGCATGCAAGAGTTTAGAATATGTCTCAATTCTTTCATATTATTCGCTATTTTCTCTTTTTTATAAAACATTTCATATTTTTATTGATACGACTAAACATGTACAATATAAAGTATTACTTATAAATTCTTCAATATGTTGTATTACAAGAAATGATGTAAAAAGAAATACACTCTAATTCACTTTATTCGTGTCGACCCTATTGTTCACCCTAATTACAATACAGTGGACCTTGTTATTGTAGCTGTCCTAAGATTTTGATGCTAGCTCCCATCAAAATGTCCAAAATCAGGGAAGACAAGGCTTTCAGTGTAGGTAGCAACATAAAAAACATAGCCATTCGTATCAATTTCAATACATTCATTCAAGGGATGAACTTCATAAAACTGCAATGGCTTGTACATCACTAAGCTAAACCCATTCTTCAGTAACACTCCACCATTTTCTGAAACAAAAAATGGACTCGTGTTAATATGCATCTTGAGTTCCAAATTGTTTGGAACTTTAACCAATTTAGTCCAAGATTCTTCCACTTCATATTCTTTCATCTCCCAAATATCCCAGTGTGTAAAATATAGGCATGGCACACAAAGCCGTCCAGCTGAAACCACTAGCAATGAATTCACAAGGCCTGTTTCGTACTTGGCCTGTTTCGTATTGTGTTTGTCATTTTACTTTTTGTGTTTTGTACATTCACGTTTTAAAATAAACCAATAAAAAATTGAAAATTGAAAAATGAAAATGATGGAAATTTTTATTATAGCATATATGATATATTCTTAAACTTGCATGTTGTAATCACGTATGGACATAATTGATAAGGTGTAGCATAGTTTCCATTACTTGCTTGGGTTGATATGGAGTAATTAGTATATGTGTCTTCATATACCATTTGCATTGCACACACTATCATATTATAATGAAACTTAGTCGCATGTGTGAGATTNTCACAAGGCCTGTTTCGTACTTGGGTTTTGCTACCATCTTGTATCTATCGGTTGTCACATTGTATGCAATTATAGACCAATCCATTGGATTACCATTGGGGTATAGTTTCCAATGGATAGCTCCATTAACAAATACACCAGAGTCAGAAAAAAGGAAGCCGGCTGGTCCACCGATAATTCTCCATGAATTAGTTTTTGAACTGTATACCTTAACTTGATTTTCAAATTCATCCGAGACAAGATTTGTCCAAGAAAATTCTACAACTTTGTAATCATTATTGGATTCATCGTAACCAAACCCGTACTCCATGGCAAGACTGTTACTCGTACCAGAAATGGGTAATTTTCTGGATTTTCTCGTAGTTGGGTTGAAAATAGTAACAATTCCTAGCTCCAAAACTACACAAATCAACCCATTACAAGAGCCCACAATCCGTACTAAACGCTTTGGCTCAGATAGAGGATTATATATCTGAACAGTATCCATAATCAGATTTTCATCTATTTCAGGGTAAAAAGAACAAGTGTAGAGAATATGAAAAGCTGAATCTGAGCTAAAAATTAGCTTATTGTGGTAGTATATATTGTTATTAGTTGAAATTTCGAAATGGGTTTTGATGAATCTTGGACTGGAGATTAAAGATAGCCATGACTTTGAAACGCACCTGAATTTCAGAAGGGATTTCACGGGTAGTCTCAATAATATTTCTGTGATCATTGCCTGAGGAAGATTCGGCAAAGGTACTGAATCATGGATCAGACGGATAGTCCCTTCTAACGGTATACGCTTTCTTGGGTTTTGAGTTGACATGGACAATACTAAGAAACTTATCTTATTTCAAGAATTATACTATTTAGAACTAGGATTAAGAATCACAAATATGAAAACAAGAGCTTAAATAGCCCTTTTATTATGGTGTTTGGAACTTTGGAACTCTGAATTGAAATTGACAGGCACCAATCAGTCGGTTGTTCCTTCTACAGGTAACATAGTAGAATTCAAGGCGTTCCTTGATTTTGTCAAATCCACACGGTATGTTCTAGGCTATATAAAATATGGTTAATTTTTTGACAGGAAGTGCTATTTGTACAGGGCGATGTGGGAGAAACTGGCGGCCCTCCACAAATAGCATTTTTTTTTTTTTCACTTGTATGAGACTTGAACTTGTGGCCTCCAATGGGATGGTTCCACATGACAATTCTGCATTTCCTGCTAGTATCACACTGGATAAGACCAATTACTGATCATGGTCTCAACAATGGAGACACGTATTGGCACTTGCAAGAAAACTAGATACCTCACCAGAGAAGCGAGAAACGTGCACCTGGAGATCCCTATCTTGGAACATGGATTTCTGAAAATCACAAAGTGAAAAGCTGGCTTTTTGACTCGATGAGTCCGTTGCAGATAAGCGACTTATTCATCTCCCCCACAGCCAAGGAGATATGGAATGCCATATCGAAGACCTTCTTTGATGAATCAGAGGAAACATGCATCTTTGAATGGAACCAGAGATCCTTTTCTACCACAAAAAATGGTCTACCATTACCAGCGTTGTATAATGAACATGTTGCTATTTTCCAAAAAACTGGCCGCGGGACTATCTGTCAGGAAAACACAGTTGAAGGAGTGGTCCAGTTGCATTCCGTGATGGCTAGTCCTCGAGTTCATATTTTTCTATGTGGAAACGACTACGAATTGATCAGGTCGGTGGAGAAATCTTACAAAAAGACACAAAACTTGATTTAGAGAGTACGTATGCATATGTCAGGAGGTAATACAAACAGAAACCGACAATGGAAGGTTCTCTTTTCCATTCTCTAAAAGCTCGGCTATGCTGGCCAACCAAACTTGACAAGGACCATCACATGGCTCATGGAAGAATTGAAATAATCAATCAAGTGGAAAGTGACCTGGCAGCCAGTATGTTCTCATTGTGGTGAAACTGTTCATTCAAAACAGCTATCTTATTCATGAATTGGCTATCCTCGATCCTTGGACTTCACAAAGAAACCTCGAAAATAGATTGTAGGGAAAGCTATGGGAACCTCTACGGATGAAGACTAATCGCACCTACAACAAACGTTGCCCACCCACGTATTGTTGGTAAGGCATCTGTATTCTCTGCAACTTTTAAGAATAGTACTTGGATTATCAGTACTTGTACATGCAATCATATGACTAGGAACTCAGATCAGTTACAATCTGTTCTCCCTTATTCTCAATCTATTATGTCGAGGAAACATATCTCGAGAGAATTTTTTCTACCCACAATCCACTTCACCTTAATAAGCCCAATAAAGACACTACACAAGAATGTACAAGCAAAATCAATATCCATCTTACATAATTGCCAACCTAGCATGCTTTGGAGGCATAGATATATGACTAGAAACTGAATCTCTCCACCTAAGAACGAAGAGCTACATAGCAATAAAACTGAAAGCTTGAAAATAATGAAGATAAACAGATTACATACATGTGGAAGAACATATTATATTTGTTAATTACCAAACTAAGCCATGAAAATGAAATCGGTATGATCAAAATACAACAACATTTGACTATTATTTCAATAATAGAACTTTTCACTATTAGTTCATGGCAGATAATTTTTGTCAAAATATTACTATGCAAACCATGCATGTCGTGTGTTATACAACTTAAAAGTGAGTTAAAAGAGCACCAATAACTTAATTGCAACAAATGTCTAGTGATCCCAATTGTGCAAGGAAAAATTTAACTTCTCCAAATGATAGATGAAATTCAATAACTATAGGTAGCAAATACAAGCTCATAAAACACAAAATATAGATATGTTCCAACATTAAATCTTTTCTCAGCTAACAAAATATGATTGATGATACCAAAATTTGTCGTAGCCCGAACACGGAACCAGAGGATGTCAAATGGCCCATTTGAGGGCGACCCTTATGGTATCCTCAGGGTTATACCTCCTCGGGATCGAGAACCCATATCCAACAGCTCTCCTTCGGCTTTACGGTTGAAGCCTCGTAATGGGCAATTCCTGAATTAGTAGGGCTTTGCTCATTGTCAAGACTTATTCGTCCACTAAGAAGTAAAGTCCTCGAGTAACCTATTACCTAATCCTGAGAAGATCCTAACACCAGAATCTCATCTTTATCAAAAACACGTAAGTAATACGAAACCATTTGAATTACAACTCCCAAACGTTCTAGAACTCCTTGGAATCTCAACGTTGTAGTCCTACTAGGAGTCCACCACCTACCTCTATAAATACATCATTCTCATTCATTATCAATGTAAGTTTTAACATAATTCACAACATATATATTCTCTAAAATTCTCTCTCTGACTTAACCATCGGAGGGACGACGATGACACACCTCGACGTCTTTATTTCAGGTACCGAAAGATCTCGTTCGTGTTCATCTTCAGTCGTCAATCTCAAAAATCAGCAGGTACTATTTTTGGTAGTATCATGGCTCCGTCTGTAGGAAACGCTACCAAAATCTATGGTCAACACACATTCCAGTCTTCCTCCAACAAGCTCATCCGCACCAGACCCCCCGCCTGTTGCAGAACCCCAAGCTCATCAAGAAGAATCACCTGCAGTACCCACAGCCTAACCACAGGTAGTCATTTCGGGTGCCTTCGAAGAACTTCGCCCACAAGTCGCAGTGCTAACACAGTTACTAAGTCAAAGAAGTGCACACCTGGTGCATGAACATCCACCACCAGAGGAACAGCCGGAGGGTTCATGGCCAATGCCGGAGCTCGGGATGCTCAGGAAGTTCATGATAATGGTGAATCTGGGCCTCAGGCGTACCTCACATGGCCTCGGCCTCGAGGTTGGTCACTATAGACTCAAGTGAGTTGGCCAGGATCATACAGGAAAGAATTACTGCGGGATTGCAAAAGAACGCCCAAGGAACGACAGGGTTTACCCTTAACACCCCTTTCACGCCGAATGTACTATCGTATCCGCTCCCAAACATGTTTAAACTTCCCCGTATGAGAGAGTAGGAAGGAACAAACGACCCAATCAACCATCTCAACGTGTATACCTATGTCATGAACCTACAAGTGGCCCCGGATCCCGTGATGTGTAAAGCTTTTCCTCAAACTCTGACTAACGCTGCTAGGGATTGGTTCTCTACCCTGGAGCCTAATTCCATTGCCTCATTCTCTGACCTAGCGGACAAGTTTTCCGCCTTCTTCGCCAGTAGCAAGCGTATCAAGAAGACGGCGGCATCTCTCATGCAGCTCAAGCAAGGACCGAATGAATCCTTGCGTAACTTCATGACGAAGTTCAACAAGGAGAGGCTTCAGATACCCGACCTACACATAACAGCAGCAATCTCTGCCCTCACATACGCCATAAGATGCGAAGCCTTCAAAATGTCACTTTCGAAAAACCCGCCAAAGTCCGTGACCGAGCTCCTCACCCGAGCAGAAAAGTATATCAACATGGAGGAAACATTAAACCCGAGGAGGAATTCTCACCCGAGCTCCGATAGACCCGAACACAAGAGGTCCCACGAATTGAGCCATCAACGGGATGCCA
>CAIGRB010069622.1:0-12899 GCA_903798255.1 Fraxinus quadrangulata
CAACACCACCACAACCATCGCTACAACACCACTACAACCACCACCAATAAAAATTCGCAACAGAACCGCCACTGCAGCATCGCGGCACTGCGTTCGCAGCAGAACCACTACCATCGCTGCCCGCACCACCAACAAAACCATCGAAGCCGCCGCAACACCATCACCACAACAACAAAAACCAGGCGCCTGCGCACCATAACAACCAAAACTCGGCTGTGTCGAAGAGAGAGAGAGAAGACAGATCAAAAACACAAACCCTAATTACTCGACAGCTTCGCCGTTCTCAACCACAAACATCGCAATTTTGGGATCAATTTCACCAGCAATCTCCTTCACCATGCTATAGTCTACTTAAATTCGAGCTAGGGCGACTCTCTAAGCATCGCATTGTAACGTCGCTGCGCTGAAGATTCTCTTCCGGACAGATCTCTTCCGATGGTGACACCGATGCGCAGGAGATTCTCTTCTAGGAGGCGGCGCTATCACTAAGAGAGAAGGTCGATTAGTGAGAAGGGGGGATGAGTCACTTTGGAGAAAGAGGGAGGGAGAGACATGGGATTGGAAAGAAATTAGGTTTTAATTAGGGTTTTAATTATTAATTTAATCAATACCTGATTTTTTATTAAATAAACTTTGGATTTGATTTTTGAATTTGAAAACATAAATGTCTGGTTTCATGTAATTTCTTTTTTTTTTTTTTTATATATATTTTTGGCGGTATGATATTCATCTTGAAGGGGTTAATTTCATGTAAATCTCAATTGAGTCATTCAGCTTATACTTGTCTCAAAACTCGCTGCATTTTAATTCACTTTCTTTGTTAGTCATAGTTTTGCTTCTCGACGTTCCCGCTACTAATGCCTTGTTTAGGAATAAAAATTTTAATTTTAATCTTAAATAAGGTCAATAATTTATTTAAATCATATATTCCATGGAACTCATAACTTTTTAACCACGCATTTTATTATTTTTTTCAAAATTTATTAAAAAATCGATTTTAATCTCCACCAAACAGAAGTTAAAATTAAGCCTAGATTCATTGGACGTCAAAATACATCGGGATTGTTGACTTGTTGTGTATGAGTAAAAGGTTGGTTTTAATTTTGTTAGTAGAAGTTTCATAAAATTCTCAAATAAGTCACTCATCAATTAATTATCTCAATCAAATCACTTCATTTTAACTTGTTTTCTCATTAGTCACTCTTTTACTTCCCATTAGTAAAACGAACATTAGACTCATACACGGACATTAAAAAACGATGGATTTTTGGCACGCAGAGGGTTAGTTCTAATTTTGGATAGAATGTCGCTTATCTTTAATTTATCGCAATTAAATTATCAAAATTCAATTTACTTTCAATACTAGTCACTCTTTTACCATCCTTAATAAAAACTTACGTTTAGAAATAAATCTAATACTAGTTGATTTTGATTTGCAATATCAAGACTTTTGTAAAACGCATTTAATTATTTGTTGCATAAGCAAATAATTATATTATATGTGGTTATTTCAAATATTGAACTTTCATATCAAGATTTTATTAGGGCCCACTTAGAGAGACATAATTTTCACATTCTATTCATAGGGTATCGTGTAGCTTTCTTGTGGTCTTTGATTCCCCAAATATATTGTTTTTAATTGTGTCCAACAAGTGATAGGTCGCAGTCGTGACTAATAACTATAATACAAACATGACATTATAGTGTCACTTTCATGCCTTGTGTGCCCGATTATGACTTGAATTCCATAGAATGGAAATATATTTTATAAAAATAAATACATGGTATATTTAATAGTGTTATAAGGATTAGGTTGGACCAATGATTCGATCATTAATGATACTAAATAAAATTAAAGACGATAAAGAAATTAAAATATTAATTATTGTAAGCGAAACAATTCTCAAACAAGCGGTATTGTACAAGAAACGGGTTTTAAATATATGAACCAAAGAAAATGATACAATGCTTGCTTGAATTCAAATGTACTACGAGATGGTGATTGAAAATAGATCTTGTCCATTCAAATATCAGTATTCATATTTTAGGTTTGTAATTTTCAAAAATTACGAAACGACAAGAATCAAACTCATGATGATGATTTTAAATGGAGAGTGAAAATTAAATAAGTCGACTTGGGCAATACATGAGACGATTGCAATCCTCGTGAATTTATTTATATTTTAAATTCAATTTGTCATAAATAACTATTTTATTTTAAAAGTAACAATATTGATAGTTTTCTCATGGTAACGTAGGTTGACAATGTACAAGAAAGTTTCAAGGGTGAAAATATAAGTAAACAAGAGTAGAGTAAATATATGGTATTTTGAAGTTGTTGTCCTTCGTTATATTGTTTACACTTCGACATATTACACGCTACGACGAGTTTGAATAAATCTTTTATTATGGTTATTAATAATATTTTATTAAGTATGAAAAGTTTTATAAAAGTCCAATTATTTTTCCAAAATATATTTTTTATAATCTGATTAAAATAATTACCTTAAATTTGAAAGGTTTTATGGTTCAGTTTAGTATAATTCAAAATTTCAATTATAAGAAAAAGCTTGTGAAATAATAATTCATAAAACGTCAACTTGAGAATTTTTTTTAAAAAAAAAACTTAAAAACGGAAGTAAATAAATAATTGGTACTTTACGCGTTGTTCCTAAAACTCCTTAAAATGGTAAAAAGTGAGAAGCTATTGTCCAAAATTAAGGTATCTCGATAATTATTAATTAGGAAAAATATTTTGTAGTACTTTTCCTTTTATTTACTTTTTTAAAATATGGTAGACAAAAAAATATTATTTTACGTTCTTCAACGTACTTCTTTAACAAAAATCGTTATAAGAAATGAGACGTGCTGATTAATAAAATGTATAGAATATAAATACGTCAAAGAAAAATTAAGAACATAAATACTATAATGAAAAAAGATCGAGGACGTTAAGGGTGTGTTTGAGCCATATTATTTTGTAAGAATGTATTTTAAAATGATAGATTGATGGAGAATATGTAATTGAAAAAAAAATAAAAAAGTTATTGATGTGACGGAAAATATTATTTTATTAAAAAATNAATTGTACTCTCAAGTCTCTGGCTATTATTAATTTCTTCTTTCGTTTTTTTTTCCTCCACTCTTTTTCTCTTCTATGCATAACATTTTCTGTCTTTCTATAATCTCTGATCGTCTTTCCTTCAAACCAGCAAAACCCTTCTTCAATCTTACCTAATTCAAACCCCTAACCCAGCAAAATTCGAACCTTTTTATTCAAAATCTCCATTGGAGTATTTCAGGTGAAGTCTGAACTCTGAAGATTGACCAAGACTTTTCCTTCTTTTCATTTTACATTGCCAGAAGTTTCTTTGTAAGGTAATCTTCATCTGCTGCAGCTGACATTTTTTGTCCGTGTTCTTATTCCCATTGCGTTCTTTAATACATCTTTCTATTAAAAAAACCACTTCTTGCATCTTTGTTTTATTTTAAGGAAACAAAAAAACATAACCCTCTTGTTTTATCACCCATAAACACAGTGTACTTATTTCTACGTGTACATCGAGATTTATATAATGGATTAGATAATATCACATGTCACTCTACGAGTAACTTTTTCATCCAATTTTTTCACTTCACGTCATATTATGTTGTGTATATTTTTTTGTGTTGCAATCCCCAATTTAAATAAAACTAGATGATAAGTGGAATTAAACGAGTCGACCCAGTCTAGCTAGCTCCAATATGCTAGCTCTAAACTGGGTTTGTAGATTGGGGTGACTATGGGTCATTACTCTTTTTTGGGTACAGGTAACAAAATCCATATTTTATATGAATTTGTGGTTTTGATTTGAGAGAAACAATTACTGGGTTTCTTGGGATTTCGAAAGCGAAGAAGCTGCTTAGAAGGTAATCAACGGTCATAAAAATTTACGATCTTTAGTCAAACGTTGTCTGCCTGACCGTGGGAATTCATGTTGAATCAGTTTTTATTGCCTGTGGATGCTCCCACAATTACTGATTTATGTCCCCTTCTTTTAAAGAAGGGCGGTGGTTGAATTGGACTACTGGTCCTCATCTTATTGTTTTAGAATTAAAGTTGATATTCAACTTTTAAAAAAGAACAAGTTAGTCCGTAATATATCATTATAATTGCATAATCAAACCCTAAAAACGGAAATTATTTACATTTTTTGTTAACTTGTCATTTAGTTCTAATAAAAAAATGCTTTACTTAAACATATAGCACCTGTTTGGTTTAGATAAAAATCTAAATTTTATTAGATTTTGATAAAAGTTGATAAAATGTGTGATTGAAAAGTAGTGGATTTTAGAAAATGTATGATTAAAATTAATTGTTGACTTTAATTTAAATTTTTAACTGAACAAAAAAAAAATTATAGTGTAATGTTAGGTCGTCTCCAATCTTGCACCATCGTTCATTCTTCAGCTCATATTTACATTTCTTAAAAGATTTCGATTGGCACTTGCAAGAAATATGTCAATTCGGCAATTTAAGGTAAGTTTTGCACCATTTTACATTCAATCTTGCACCAAACTGAAATCATGTCCAACCCATTACATCAAATAAATAGTATTTAATCATTTTCATTTTTTTATTCTTAACAATTTATATACCTTACAACTACATAAATTACTAACTAAATAATTACGATAAATTAACGAAAACATTAAATTCATTAATAAATTTTAAAAATATAGTACAATTAAATTATGTCGTTAAAANATAATAATTTATTGTATTAAAAATGTATAACAAAAATGGACAAAATACTATTAATCAATTTTTTTGCAAAGTGAACCAAAAGTGCGAAATTTGTATTTATCCATTTTGGTGCAAAATGGTGCTAGGTTAGAGTTTCCACCATTCTTTGATGCAAAATGGTAGCGTTGGAGATGGTCTTATAAATTAACTTTTTATTTTTGAAAGTTGAGGATCAATTGTGTAATTTTCCATTTTGAGGTCATGTTAGAGATTGTTGGTCCACAAGGTGCAGGGTAATTGGGTGTGGGGCATGTGTTTTTGTCCGTTGATCATGTTACGAGGCTATTATAAGTAGTATATGTATGGATGTAAGATAGTTGTGGACTGCTGATGTGAATTCACAGTTCATGAATCACGTTAATTCCATGTTTGACCCACAATTTTTTTTCTTGCTGACATGAGATCAATAATCAAATTTTGTGGACCCTGCTTTGCCTTTTTTTTTTTTAATATAAAAAATGTAACACGCTTTTATTTTTTTCTCCATTTCTTTTGATTGGTGTGGAGTAGGGTTCTCCACTTCTTTTGGTTTGTGTGCAACTTACATTGGATACTTTGATTGGATCCATGAAGGATTTGATTATGTAGTACCGAAATATATATAATTGATGAAATTTTATTTTTATTTTTCTTTTTCACTTTACCAAATAAGTTACGAAAGAGATGGGTTTATGCAGCCATTAATCCCGTATTTACGGAGTCATGGCTTCATACGACAAGCTTTAGGTGTCCCACAAATCATAACAAAGTAAATAATATTCGTTTGATAGAATTTCTGTTTTTGCTTCTTGTAAAACAACTTTATGAGGAAGCTATGTAATTTCGAGTTGAGATCCACTGTTCAATTTGTTGTTCGCTCAATGAATGATTGACGCATCATTTTTAATTAATATATTCAACTTTTCTCTGTTCAATTAGGTGACGCTTTAATATAAAATTATGTGTCGATCATTTATTGGTGGACATCAAATTTTGGACAGCAGATCTCAACTCTTTAATTTCCTCTAAAAGCTCATCTAGTTAGATAAAGCACTTCCATAAAATAATTCAAACACGTTAAAAATAGTTTATTAGTCCCAACTTTTGACTTTTCAAAAATCCCACCAAACGAGCCCTAAATCTTATTCAAGATGAGTACAAGATCAATTAATTAATCTTGTTTCCTCATCCGGTTTAGTTCATTGCTATACCTCCCTTTTCAACATAAATCATTAACATATTGTCCAAGAATTATAGGAAGAAACACTAAAAGATTTTAATTTCTTTTTCCTCCATCGGTGCCGTCCCATGGTAACTCGTAAAATGTTTTTTTCTGCATTTTCAACAACATCAAGCCCTTAGGGTATTGAAACCTTTTGATGGTGTCCTTGCATATAATTCTTTTCCCCCTGTTCTCTTTTGTGCTTCTTCTGTTGTCTTTTCCTCCCGTTGTAGTCCACTTCTTTTTTCGTTGTTGAATTTCGATGCCTTTAATCACCTCGATTCAAGTGTTAAAGCAAACAGCTTTTTCTCTTTTATTTTAACACGCTCATTATGCATAGTTATTGTAGCAATCATTGTTCCAAATATTCCATTCTTTCTTTAATTATTCATCTCTGTCTGTTAACTATTTTTGCACCAGCATTGCTGCTAGTATTACCTCAGAAATCGCTTCATTTTGTGATTATTCTTGTTTCAGATGGATTTGGTTAAACAATCCGGTGCTATCCCAAGTAAAACTAGGTTAGCACGTACTTTCGCTAAGGTTTTGCACATTCGAGCGTTGACAGGGATAGCTCCGGATGATGGAATCCGGAAGATTGAGAAGAAATTGAATGATCACTTGAAGAGTTCCCGGGTTCCATCCTCCGATGAAGAAGATGAATTGGTTCGGGATAGGGTGGTTAAAGAAGCCTTTCTTGCTAAGCTGTTTGCTGGAATATCTACTGTTAAAGCTGCATATGCAGAACTCCAATTTGCTCAATCTCCTTATGATGCTGATGGGATTCAATCTGCAGATCAAATGTTAGTGTTGGAACTAAAGAATTTGTCTGAATTGAAGCAATGCTACTTGAAGAAACAGTTGGACACGCAGAGTCCAGAGAAGACACTGGTTTTAGCAGAAATTCAGGAGCGGAAGAGTCTGCTGCAAACTTATGAAATTATGAGTAAGAAGATGGATTCTCAGCTTAAACTTAAGGACTCTGAAATAACTTTTCTTGAAGAGAAATTGGCAGAAGTCAACACAGATAATAAGTTACTCCAGAAGAGATTGAATTCAAGTGGACAATTAGGCATGCCCGAGGATATTCATTTCTCTAAATTGAGTCTCAACCACTTCATTACATGTTATAAGCAGACAGTAAATTCAATACGCGGATTCGTCCGGTTGCTGATTAGCAAAATGGAGTCTGCAGGTTGGGATTTGGAGGCAGCAGCCAGTTCAATTGAACCCGGGGTAGTTTTCTGGAAACAAAATCACAAGTGTTTTGCATTTGAATCCTTTGTCTGCAAAGAAATATTTGATGGTTTCAATTTTCCAAATTTCTCGATCCAGGAGGAGTCCTTGCCGGAGCAGAAGGAAAGACGAAGGCTATTTTTCGACAGATTCATTGAGTTGAAATCTGTTCGACCAGCGGATTATCTAGCCTGGAAGCCTAAATCCACGTTTGCAATGTTTTTTCGTGCCAAATACTTGAGTCTAGTTCATCCTAAGATGGAAGCATCCCTATTTGACAATTTGGATCAGAGGAATTTGGTGAGTTCTGGTGAATGCCTGGAGACAACCTTCTTCTTGGCATTTGCTGAGATGGCTAAGCGTGTTTGGCTCCTCCACTGTCTGGCCTTATCTTTCGACTACGAGGTATCTATCTTTCAAGTGACTAGGGGAGCTCGTTTTTCTGAAGTTTACATGGATAGCTTAAGCGATGAAGCGTTCTTGTTGTCTGATGGCACACCAGAAACTGATCCTCGTGTGGCTTTCACTGTGGTTCCTGGGTTCAGAATAGGTAAGACTGTTGTTCAATGTCAGGTGTATCTAACGAATCCGGCTTGCACATGAGGGGCACGCTGAAAATTTAAATTAATAAATTTGTTCCCTCTATAGCTTTTAACCTTTTTAAGTGAGGACGGTATTTATGTTGAAATCTCGGGATTTGCCAAAGCAAAGTGCACAAAGACTACGCCTATATCTTGGCCTACAACATCCAAGGATGGCAATTCCCCTTTCCTTTATAGAGAAAAGTAACCATGGCTTGCCTGGTAGCTGCCTAGTTGGTTATGCCTTTCAAAGATTCAAGAATTTCTCAATTTTGTGTAACATTGAGCAAGTGTTGGAGGATAGTAATTGTAAATTGTAGCACGTCACTATACACATTCAGTGTTTTTATGTTCAGCTATTTCATAAAAAATGTTTTTGTACCTGCTAGTAGGGGTGAAAATTGAGCCGAGCAGCTCATTTGGGCTTGGGCCATGGGTTGCACAGGCTCATCCGAGCCCAAGCCGAGCGCAAAAAAGATTTGGACAGCTCGTGGGTCCACATCAAAAAAATGTGACCAAAAGCCAACTAGACTCAACTTATTGACATTCCTACCGCTATGTGCTGCAAAATCGAATCTCTTGATTTGCTAATAGCAATCTTCTTGAACTGAACGAAGTGACAAAAAGGACTAAATAGTTCATCTCAATTTTATTTGAAAAAAAAAATACTAATATTTCACTTATCCCGAGGTCCAGGATTAAATTGGAATACTTGAATAGGAGGGAAAAAAAAGGATAATGTGCTTTAAAATAAAAGTGTTTTCTACTCTAATGAAGAAAAAAAAAATGAAATTATAATTTATTCCATACACTTCGTCTAAGGATTACATGAATAAATCATAAATATACACTTACAAGTGTATCTTACAAAAATGCCACCAATCAATGGGTAAATGAGTTGACTCTCTTCAAAAGACACAGAAAAATCAAAAACTTTTTGAGTTCAATGGCCTTCTCCGGGACTAGGGGTCGACTTTTTGCGACCAACAACATTGCCAACATTCCCGAGTTGGCGGCCAAAGAGATTTCCATGTGGTATAACCACAGAATTGCCTCTATCACTTGGGGCAGAAGGTGGATTAACACCACCCTTGTGAAGGGCACTCAATATAGAACTCTCTTCTAGGGAAGGTGCCTCGTCCTTTCCCATGCTCAGGAGCATGCTTGTTTCTAAGGATTGCACAAAACAGAATAGTACAAGAATCAGAGTGAGCAAAACCGAGTTAAAGATAGCCATGTCGAAAGCTAAGGAAATGGAAGAGAAACAGACTAGTGAAGTGGCAAAATTGGTGGGAAGCGAATCATATATAGCATAGGCATAGTTACATTCCAAGAAAGAGAGAGGGACAGAGAAAGAGTAAATACTAAGGTTCAGATCACAAATCTTCAAGAGACGGCCCCGGCGCACCACTCACACACGCTGCTACAACTCTTATTTGGGAATATCTGATGAAAAAGTTGGATAGGGACTGATTAACTAAGATGCTGGCTTTTGTTTCTTGGTAAGCTGCATGGGGCGGTCTTTTATGTTGGTGTGGGATCAATTCGCTTGAATGAAGACTGAAAGTGGATGTGATGGGAAAAGGGCCCCCCAGTGCACCTCAGGCCTGTGCAACTGTGCACAAACTCCAGGACTTCATTTACCATCCACTCCTATCACTCTTGTGTTCATGGGAATCTAATCCAAATCTGGCACTTCCGGTTCACCCTGGCTATATGATACTGAAAAAATGGCAATAAATGACCGTTGTAATGAGCTTAATTTCCATCTAATCCATAATTCAGATAACTAGCATACTTCGAGGACAACTCGAGTATATCACTAGTCTGGTAAACAGATAACGAGAAATTTGGAACTCTCCTTGTAACAAAATTGAGATGCACAAATGGGTTATTTCACGGCATTTACAATAGAGAAATATTTTCACCTAGGTACAATTAAGTTTCAAAAGCATATCCCATTGATTTATGTAACCTGGTTCGATAAACATTATACTTACAGATTTGTCCCCGGGTTTAAATTATAGTCCAAGCAAAGCATTTAAGACAGAATTATGTCATGCCAAAAATATGAAAAAAGCAAATATAGAATGACTTTCTGCATGCATTAGGCTTGGAAGACACGACAATTAAAGAAAACAAAAGAAGGTAGGGAAAAGTCCAAGTCAATTACAGAAAGAAATTAGATGAAATAGTTCGTTACTGTATACTGAAAACTTGCACACCAACAGACAATTATCACACCTGAAAAAAGAAGAAGATCCTAAGGAGTTCTGCCATAACCATAAAATGCATTAATATATATTTGGTCCTAGGTACATCATACCCAGAATAAAATGAAAAGGTATGAGGAATCGCACCTTTTGTTTTTATTCGGAAGGGCGGGCTCTCACGTTTACTCTTGGAGATTTACCTGCAGCCTCTTCTATTTCCATTGCAAGTTAAAGTGCAATACAAACCAGGAACATTTTGTAGGAAAGATTCTGTATGTGATGACCGGAAGCATGTTATTTGCAGTCTTTAAAGGACCTATGGTAGACGAAAAATGATTAGCAGCAGACAATGGGCCAACTGCAGCTGTTTACATGCTTTCCTGTTAGAGTAAGGCCCTTCCGGACCCTTTATGAGTGGCCAAGCCTTTGAGAGCAAAATTAATGAAATTAAAGGTATGTTACCACAATAATAAGAGTGAAAAGGAATCACTATTCCACACCAGAATGCAAGAATCTGTAAGTCCCCACAATCTTAGTTAAAATATCCCTGGGAGGAAATTTTACTTTATTATAGTCATGGCTCGCTCGTGGCTACCAAAAGTCATAGTAAATCATAACTGCAACAATATTAACTCAAGAGTCCCTAATACGTGAGCAAGAGTGTGTATTCGACATGCGTTTGTATGCATATCTAGGCAGCATTTCTAGTCACACAAGAAAAGAAGTCGATCACATACAGCCATCTCTAACCCACTGAATGATCCTGAGTGCTTATCAGGCTACTAATGATCTCAGTTGCATCACAGTGGTAGCCTCCTTGCAGACTAGAGAAATAACAAATCTCCATATATCTGAATCGATTGCATTTCTTTTCGCCAAACTATTTAAAACTGTCCATAATATTTCCGTTTTATGGCCTCGTACCAATTCACCCACAAATTTGCTTACACTAGAAGAACGAGGGACATATCCTTTAAAAAGCATCTCATCCAATATACCTGCCCCTTCCTTTAAATGCATTTGGTCACAAAGCCCATCAAAAAGTATCCTGTAAGTTACCACGTCTGGGAGGCATTTTCGTCTTGGCATATCTTCCAATAAGTCGTGTGCTTCTCTTGCTTTCCCTTCCCTACAGAGCCCACAAATAATAACATTATAACTAATCACATCAGGCTTACATCCATTTTTCTCCATGTCATTCAAAACCCCAAAAGCTGAATCAAACTCCTTCTCTCGACAAAACCCACATATCAGAGCATTATATGTTACTGTATCAAGCTTACACCCAACTTTCTCCATTTCCTCTAACAATTCAGAAACCTCCGCCTTCCGACCAACCTTAAAAAATTGATTAATCAAGGTGGAATATATTGCGGGGTCCAATTCCACTTTCTTCCTCGACATCTCCTCCTTAAGCTTAATAGCCTTGTCCAACTCGTCAACCTTACAAAGCCCTTTAATCAATGCGGTATAAATGTGTGCATTAGGTTTAATTTTAAAATCCCCCTCCATCTTCTTCTTCAACTGAAAAGCCTTAACCAATTCTAACTTAGCGCAATAGCCACTAATTACAGTTCCGAATGTTACCACATTTGGTTCCACTCCTCTTTTTACCATTTCATCAAACATATTAAGTGCTCCCTCTACATCACCGTTTACACGACGCGCATTAATCAATATATTATACGTACAAGCATCCGGACTCCCGTATTTTTCAATCTCCATAAACAATTCCCACATTTTCTCAAACTGCCGACAAATAAGAAGACTATTCAGAACAGTATTCACAGATTTCATCGTTCTTTGGCATCGAAACGCGGGAATTTCTTCGAATACCTTGAGGGCTTTATGCGGCAAGCGGGCTCGACCATAAAATGTGATGATGTTGCAAAGAATGATTTCCTTTGTAATTAATCGGGTGTCAGATTTCAATTTTTCGACGATATTTTCCATTTCAGAGAGCATTCTGGCTCTGCCGAGCTTGGAGATTATAAGGTCGTATGAGAGGAGAGAGTACCGGAAGGGTTTCGGGTTTGGGTCAGTGGGGTTCGGGTTGAGGAAGAGCTGGAGGGCTAGCTTGGGGTCCTTCTGGAGGCGAAGGAGGGAGGAAAGTCTGAATGACGAGACTATTTTGAGTTTCTCCATTTTTGAGTGCAACGGTCGGAGATATTTCATGGAGAAGGCTCCATAAGAATGACTCTTGCTTGCTTGATCTTTGTTTAGCCACGTTTAAACCCCATCATCTAAACATGGGGTAACGTGTTATTTGCTGTTTTCAATTTTATAAAATATCGAAAACGTATTTATCAAATATTTATAAAAATATATTTTCAAAATAAAGTTAAATTTATAACACAAAATTAGAAATTTATTTTTAAAGTTTTGAACGTTCTCAGCGAAAATTCTAAAAATATTCAAAACATTAAAACAAACGTTTAAATAAATTTTTGTTGAAATAATATTTTCAATGTTAAAAATATTTTAAAAAATTCTAACTATATTTTAAAAAAATCTAAAATTATGAAAAATAAAAATAAAAATAGTTTAGGCCAAAAACCTGTTTCAGCCTCATTTTATTTTGTTCAAAATGCATTTTTGAATAGTTTTTTGATGAAAAATGTGTAGTTAAAAAGTAAGAAAAATTTGATTGTAATATTATTTTATTAAAAAATGTGTGATTAAAAATAAAGAGAGAAAAAATATTTTAGAAATAATGAGAACCAAACAAGTGCTTAATTACTATTTACATAAAAATATATTTAAATAAACACAAATCAAATATTTCCCGTCCGCATTAATTTTAATTTCCTATATTTTGAACTCAATTTATTATTTTTATAGTGAGAAAAAATATTTTAAGATTCAACTACTTTAAAAAAATA
>CAIGRB010069622.1:21639-32449 GCA_903798255.1 Fraxinus quadrangulata
GACAAACTTGTTACATCATGAAAAGGTTGGGGACCCCATTGCTGTCCCCTTATAAGTTTATATGCATTTTCATGTATCTATCTTCATTTGGTTTACCTCTTATGGTTAATAATGTACTCGTGTCATCATCTTTTCCAGTACGATAAAGAATATGTTGCAGAAGCCAAATTCAGAGAACTAGAACAAGAACATACATTGAAGAATAACACAGATCTTTTAGCCTGGAAAGCTGAGCAGTACCATCAGGCTGGTTTATACCAGAAATGCTTTGAACTAACGTCAAGGTGGGTTGATTATTTTGTTTTAACATAATGGTGCTATTTACTTCTATTCCTTGACCAATGCCCCTTGTGTCGCTACATATGATTTTTCAGATTGCTCGAGAAGGATCCTTTCCACCTAAAATGTACTCTGGTGCATTTAGCAGCAGCAATGGAGCTTGGACATTCCAATGAGCTCTATCTCATGGCATGTAATTTAGTCAAGGATTATCCTCAAAAGTGAGTGTGCATCTATAATTTTGTGTCATTTACGTTAACATTCCTTGTTAATCTTGAGAAAAAAATATTATGTTTTTGCTCTTATTTATTTTCTAAATTTGCTCTTAGTTTTCCACCGAAGTTGAGTGTATGAAATAAACTGTCAGCACTCTGCCTAAAATATTTTCCTATTTGTGGATTGGTGAAGTGGTATTTGCATTGTATGGTAGTGCAGATGGTAAAAAGGTTTTGGCTGAGTCCCAGAGGCCAATAGAAGAATATGATGCAAGCAACCCTGGTAATTAATGCCAACAGTTAAGCTTAAACCTGAATTTTTTGCACTCCTGGCAACATTTCTTAATCGTTTAAAATTAAGAATATAATTTAGTTGACAATAGAGCACATATGCAATATGATCTAATCAATAGAACTGAACATAGCTATCGTATAAACTAGTCATCTAAGCTCGATAATTTTTTGAAACACGAGGATAGTTATTCTAAGGTATTTGAATTCATTTGGAAATACTAAAATGTGTACCTTAGTGCTCATAGCTAATCTCTGCTTACTGGTGAGCACATTGTGTCTTGTGAGATCTTTGGGAATTGATTGCCAATCTTGACATATTTCTCGTCACACTTATTAATTTTGAGGTACACGACCTTTTAGATACTAGAAATGTCATATTTCTTGATTTTTAGTTATGAAGGCGTTGAAATCTCGAGATGATTGGGGACCAAGATTAGGAATTATTGGAGTTGATTCATCTTTCCATAGATAAAATATTGTAATCTCTAGATATTGTAGGAAATTATTTTCTTCCTTTTATTATTTCCGTTCTTGTACTATAAGTAGATGTCTTGTGTTGTAAATTATATGTAAGAAAATATACAGTTTTCTCTTTATGGTATCAGAGCTATGGAATATTTCCTAACCTAGCAAAATCATGTCAGAAACCATCGCCAACGGCAGAGGATCCTCTGACTCTCTAAACGGCGAGTCTAAAACTGCTTCCGCCATAGATTTTAGAGAAAATTCATCTTTCCAACTAACAGTTGAAAAACTGAATGGGAAGAATTTCCGTGAATGGGCTCAGTCGATCAAATTAATAATTGATGGAAAAGAGAAATTGGGTTACCTCACGGGAGAAACAACGAAACCGGCCTCAACCAATGCTGCCCTTCTTAAAAAATGGAGGTCAGAAAATTCCATAGTGACTGTTTAGCTAGTAAACTCCATGAAACCATTCATCGGAAAGACTTACCTTTTCCTACTAGCGGCGAATGACATATGGGATGCAGTGAAGGAAGCATATTCAGATTTTGAAAATTCATCCTCAATTTTTGAAATCAAGACCAAACTCTAGCAAACTAGATAAGGGGATCGAGAAGTAACTGAATACTACCTGGAGATGACGCCTTTGTGGCAAGAACTCGCTTGAGCTTTGAGGAAGAGTAGGGATGCTCAAGAGATAGCACTTGGTTCAAGAAAAAATTGGAAAACGAGAGGGTATTTGAGTTCTTGGCGGGGCTGCATCGAGATCTTGAAGACGTTAGGGACGGATTCTTGGTTGGAAGTCCTTATTGTCGACGAGGGGACGTATATGCAGAGGTACGGCGTAAAGTAAACCGGCGAAAAATCACGTTGGAGGCTGTGGCTGGTGCTTCGGAATTGCTTGGAATCGGGACGTAGAGTTCGATCTTATCATCCAAATGGTTTGGGTCTTCAAGTCATGGGCCAGTAAGTAATGAGCCTAGGTCGGGCCTCAAAATTCTATTGAATTATTTAAAAATTTTGGTGTTAGGCTTGAAATTATAGGTCTTTATTCTAAACGGGCAGCAAATGGGCCGGACCCAAGACAACTAAAATGATGACCCCGGTGTGAACATTGTCGTAAGCTAGGACATAAAGAAGACACGTGCTGGGATTTGCACAGAAAATCTGTAAATTGAAAACCAAGACAAAACAACAAAAGCCGTGGATACCAAGCATATGTTGGCTATCAAACGGGAAAATCAAAGGAGTCTAGTGGTGCTTTTAATTTTGAGGAGATGGAACAACTCTACAAATTGTTCTCCATTTTTCAACCGCCAAGCCAAACCTCCACAAATAATCTGTCAAGTTCACTGGCTCACAAAAGTAATTTTTTAAGAGCATTAAAATCCACCACACAATCTAGTATACCCCCGAATCATTGACTCTGGAGCTTCGGATCACATGACGGACTCCTACCATCTATTTTCTTCATATTCCATGTGTTGGTAATCTCAAAGTCAAAATTGCTGATGGTTCCCTATCGACTGTAGCGGGAAAATGGAGTATTCAAATTTCTGATTCTATCACTTTAGAATCGGTCCTTGATGTCCCAAATTTGTCATGCAATTTACTATCTATAAGCCAGTTATCAAAAACTTCCAATTGCTCAGCTAAATTTTTCCTTCTCGTTGTGTATTTCGAGACCTATCATCAGGAAAGATAATTGATATTGCTAAGGAAATTGAAGGACTCTACTACTTTGAAAAAGCCGATGTGAGCAAACAATGTCAAATTAAAGCTTGTGATTCTGCGTCAGTCCTTAGAGATAGTGAAATTATGTTATGACATTTTAGAATGGGACACCCTAACTTCCAATACATGAACCGTGTACTCCCTTCTATTTTCTTGAATGAAAAGTCAGTTAATTTTCAATATGAAATATGTGAGTTTGCAAAACGTTCGCGTACATCGTTTCCAAAATCTATATACCAACCATCAAAGTCATTCACCATGATTCACAGTGATGTATGGACCTCTCATGAGTCCCAAACCGTACCAACACAAAGTGGTTTGTTACATCTATTGATGATCACACCCAAATCTGTTGGGTCTATTTACTAAAAGATAAATTCGATGTTTGATGGGAGATACTATAGTAGAGATGGAAAGACTAAAGAAGAGTTTTGCCCCTGAATTTGAAGTAAAGGATATGGGATAAATGCGGTATTTCCTAGGAATGGAAGTTGCTAAATCGAGACGAGGTATCAGTTTATCACAACAAAAATTGCCCTTGATCTTCTAACTGAGACTGGCATGTTAGGATGCAAACCAAGCGATAAACCTGTTGAAGTGGGAAAGAAAGCCGAAGATGGAGAAAATCCAGTAGAAACTGATAGATATCAAAGACTAGTTGGAAAATTGATATACTTGTCACACACTAAACCTACTAGACTTGACATCGCATTTGCAGTCAGGTAAGCCAACATATGCATTCTCCAAAGGAAAGTCACCTAGAAGCGGTCTATAAGATACTCAGATATCTCAAAGGTTTGTCGAGAAAATGATTACTCTTCAAAATGGGTGAAAGAGAAGAAGTTGAAATTTTCACATATGTAGATTATGCAGGATCGATAGACTATAGGAGGTCTACTACTGGTTATTGTACCTTTGTAGGGGAAAATCTGGTAACTTAGAGAAGCAAAAAACAGAATGTAGCTGCTAGAAGTAGTGTTGAAGCTGAGTTCAGAGCTGTTGCACAAGGAATATATGAAGGGCTGTGGTTGAAGAAGCTTTTGGAAGAATTACACTCCATAATAAAGTTACCAATCAAACTCTATTTTGATAATAAAGTAGCAATCAACATTTCCCTTAATCCAATTCAGCATGACGGAATTAAACATGTAGAGGTAAACAAACACTTCATCAAAAAAAAAAAAAGTTGAGAAGGAACTATTTGTATGACCGATGTTCACACACAAGCACAAACTGCAGATATCTTCACCAAAGGACTACCTAAACAGAAATTCAATGATTTCATCTTTAAGTTGGATATGATCAATATTTACGATCCAACTTAAGGGGGAGTATTGAAATCTCGAGATGACTGGGGACCAAGATTAGGAATTATTGGAGTTGATTCATCTTTCCATAGATAAAATATTGTAATCTCTTGAGATTGTAGGTAATTATTTTCTTCCTTTTATTATTTTCTTTCTTGTACTATAATTAGATGTTTTGCGTTGTAAATTATATGTAAGAAAATATATAGTTTTCTCTTCAGAAGGATTTGTTTAAAAAAGATGAGATTTGGGATGAAACTGGTTTAGGTCTGTAACTATATTGCGTGGATCCAGCCATCCAGGTAGGAGCATTGGATATGGCACATGCCCAAATAGCAGATCCCAACGTACAGTTTCAAGTAAACATGGACTAAAGAAGATAGTTATTATCTTCTCTAAATTCAAACCATTTAATGTCCTTGCGGAAATATTTGGATATGCTCTCATAGTATTAATCATGAAAATCATGTTTTCAAAATGGATGCTCAACTCTGTTTGAAGTATGTATTCAATGCTAAAGTTTGAATATGTTCTGCTTTCATTTGATCAAGCCTATTGTTTTGGATACATATCCCCATATCCTTGTTCAATTGTCAAGAGTGTACGATGGCATTCTTTGTGTTTTTGAATGCACCATGTGATAGAAGTCTTAAATGTATTGTTGGAAGAATAGAATCTCATTGGGAACATGCCTAGATTTGTTACTCGCTGTCTTGCTTCAGGTAGCAGTTGTTTGTACCAGGCAACAATGAATCATGATTACTGGGCATTTCAATGTTTCTCCTATTAATTATTTGGTTCTGATTTACAATTCTGAAACAAGTTATTTTCCATGCTCTTCAGTTTTGGCCTGCTAAATAGTTCCATCAAAACCTTCTCCTTTCATTTCTTTGGAGGTTTCAGGTTTTTTGTCTTAATGATTGGTTAAGACATGTTTATCCAGTGCTCTGTCATGGTTTGCTGTGGGTTGCTACTATTACTGCATCAAGAAGTACGATCAATCACGCCGTTATTTCAGGTATTAACCTTTCAGAGAAGGTTGTAAAGGGAGGATTCTAAAATATTATCTTTGAGTGATGTTCTACCACCGGAATTAAACTCTTTTATCAGTTGCACCTTTATTTGAGGTATTAAACTTTTAAAGAAATTTTTGAAGGGATTCTAAATTTCTATAATATAGTTGTCTTGAGTGATATTCTACCACCATAATTAAAATTTCCCCCTGGAGAGGGTACCTCCCACCAGTGATTTACATTGTGTATTCATTTTTTATAAATTCAACCGTGCCATTACCTTCTTCTGAATATAAACAATTGTTCCAGAATGCTTAGATGTTGCTGGGTTGAACAATTTAATTTTTTTTGTTTGTGCTCAAGTTCTTAGTATTATGTAAATTATAGTTTTACTGATATGGAGCCTAACTATTCTAAATTCTGGGAATTACTTTGATATAGTTGCAAATCTGGGTCATTCTCCAGTGTATTGTTCAATTATGCATGAGGCCATGCAATTTGACGTCAGAATATCTTGATGAGATCTGTGAAACAAGTAGAAGTGCATGTTCAGAGAACTTACAATATATCTTGCCAGTATATAGTTAAGGAGGAGATATATAATTGACGATGTTTCATGTTTGGCTTAGCTTAAAAGTAATTCAAACTTAATTTATTGTTTCCAAACATCCTTGGAAAAGTTACCTTTCTTATAAAGTGAAAAGAAAAAAAAGACTTATTTTGATAGTTAGGTTTGGCCATAGGAGTTACTCTCCGGACTCCGAATAAGTTACTTATTTTCAGCTTTGTTTATGATGAAAATCAGTATGCCTTGGATTTTGTGAAGACATTTAATCCATTTTTACATGTGATAAAACTTGAGCATTTAAGAAACTGGGACCTCTTTCATCTAAGGAACGATTTTGTCCCAACATGGGTTCAGGGCACCCTGGTCTAACCACAAAACATGGACAAGTAGTATTCTAATGAAACTGGAATATAGATGTTAATTTTTAATATCCTCGAGATTTTTGATTTGTCAAGTTAGATTGATTTAAAGCATGAGATATCTTAATTTGCAGCAAAGCAACAAGTTTGGATGGGACCTTTGCCCCAGCTTGGATTGGTTATGGGAATGCTTATGCTGCTCAAGAAGAAGGAGATCAAGCGATGTCAGCTTATCGTACTGCTTCTCGTTTATTTCCTGGGTAAATTTCCACCTCAAATCTGCATTGGTATGACTGCAATCCATCTAGGAGATTTGTGGTTTTATTAGGGATAACAAGAATTAGTTGTTCTCTACATGCACTTTCCTTATATATTCTGAAGGCTGTACCCTTAATTCTCTCCTGTATTGCAATTAATAAGTTATGCCTGCTCAGTTCTACACAATGAGGTGGGTGTGATCAGTTTTGCTGTTAAAATATGCCAGGAAGGTTAATAAAATCCTTCCTAGGATGTTTTTGGATGACTTTGGGGATATATTGTTAGATTGAGAATCATGAATTGATTCAATTCTATGAACAGAGGAAAGATAATTCACATCTTCATTGAAACTATATGGTTATTAATAGCATTATTGCAGTTGTAAATCTTTAGCGCTGATTGAAACTATCATTGTAAGGTTGAAAAAAAGCTGTGATCCTAAGTGGGATTTGTATCAGTTTGATGTTATTAATGTAGGATGAATTCCAGATCTAGATCTCGACAATTATACCTATAAGAGCATCTCCAATGGCGATGTAAAATTGGGTGTAAATTGGTATCTTCAAAACCACATTTACATCCTCATTTACATTTTATGCCGAAGAATGCAATTTTGCATCTCCTTTGCACCTCTCCATTGGAGAGTTTTTCAGCTACTTTGGAGATCTAAATCTCTATTTTACACCACCATTGGAGATGCTCTAAGTGATTCTTCAAGTTGTTAAATGTAGTTATAAAATCCTAAATTGCGAAAATCTTATTACTTATGAGGTATAAGTTTCCTTTTACAAGTTAGACTATTATTATTCTCTTATTCCAGATGCCATTTGCCTACTCTATACATTGGGATGGAATACATGCGAACCCATAGCTTCAAACTTGCTGAGCAGGTAGTATATCACTTTCTGAAAATTGGAATTTTCCTCATTGTGGAAATAATTTAAATCTCTTTGTTCTCTTTGTTACTTTTGTATATGTGTCATTTTCCAGAGATTTATTAGCTAGTTCTAGCTCCAATAGTTCCTAATTAGATGCTGCTTTCAGTTTTTTATGCAGGCAAAAACAATATGTCCTTCAGACCCACTTGTATATAATGAACTTGGAACTGTGGCTTATCACATGGAGGAGTAAGATTTTCACCTTTCATGAAATGTGTAGACTGCTGATTCATTTCTTGTACAAATATGTTAATTTTCTCTCAACACTTTTGACTAGACAAGGATCAAATGATCCATGATTTTTCTCCTTGCCTAAGGGTTCAGATTATATTTATGCATTCTGCATCTTTAAGATGATATGGGAGCTTATGCTAGTTTACACTTGTAGGTTTTCAATTTAAGGTTTTAATGCTGGTCAAAGTTAGAGCTTGTATTTCAGTGATATGAAAAAGCTTCTTATTTGATACTCTGAAAAGTTTTAGGTGTATTTGGTTATGTTAACTTTGTTTCATTTACAAATTTCATCAGCTTTTTGAACATTTGACCCTCAGGAAGCATTAGTGGATATAGCAAGTGTACAGGGATACAGTTTGGACATGTCCACTAATGTTTCATACCAGTTTGTCCAACCGACTATTCCTGATTTAAACCCATTTTGTAGCAATTCAAGACAAAGAAATCTATAAAATTTTCATCTTATTGTCGGTACTCCTTTTCTAAACATAAGTGGTATTCCCCAGTATCTTGGTCATCTGACCACATAGCATCGTTTTGGCTTTGAAGCAGCTGCATGCTAATGGCATTTTGTAGACATGGTTTATAGCCTTTCCGACTTTCCGGAGACATTTAAGAAAGGAAATAAGATGAATGTTGAGGAAACTAAGGCTTGAATATAGTTGCATCAGTCTAGCTATTAACTGGTGAATTCGACCAATACCAGTGGGTAAATCAGCTTTGTTATTTCTAGGAGATGTAGCATGTAAATTTGTTGTTGTGGTGCAGGTAGAGGGAAGGTTCCTTTAAACCCTTAGTGTCCTTTAGAATCTGGTTCGTTTGAAAGGGTTTTTACTCGCTTATATGAGAAATGAAGAAAAAAATGACTCTTTCGGTATTTTATACATCCTAATTTTATGTTTCTGATAATTTCTGATGCTTTTTGCAATTATATGTTGCTATACAAGTAACATAATGTATGTATTCCAATTCATGTAATCTTATTTGGTAAACTAAGTATTCTGTACATTTTTTGACGCTGTCATAATCAGTGAGATTATTTTCCCAAAATCTTTCAGGTACAAAGAAGCTGTACGTTGGTTCGAGAAGACATTGGCTCATATACCATCCTCTGTACGTGAGATGTGGGAGCCAACTATAGTCAACCTCGCTCATGCATTGAGAAAATTAAAGTATGTATTTTCTTTTTATGCTTCCACGAGCTGTTCTCAATTTTAGCTATGTAAACTTACGAATGTGAAATGGGTGCTTGATGTTCTATTTTATCTTCCTCGACTGGTGATGTATTGACCAGACCCTGTCTTGGTTGACTCAATTCTTGATGGACAGCATCTTCAAACTAAATTTTCTGAAACCAAAAACTACTACAGGTTTCACCACCTGTAGGAATAAGAACATCTTGAGATTGCATGCGTTACAGTTTAACAAAAACTACTAAAGGTTGAGGGGAAAAATTCTGTTTTGGCTTCCATTTAAACATTGATTTTTGATTAACTGAAAATACCTCATTAATAAGTTGATCTTCTTGGATGGATGGAGTACTTTCAAGTTCTATTGTTCCATTAGCATGTGACTCCCTAATAAGTTTGGCTTCCACACAGACACACACACACACACACATTTTTTTTCCTGGAAAGCAGTGGATGTTTCAGGGTGAAAGTGCTGTATAGTCATAAGGTCGAGTCTATCATTACATACTCTTTTCTTGTTATGGAGTTGCAGTACTGTTCCTGACTTACAATTTCGAGCTCTCAAAAAATCATAGAATTGGAATATATAGCCCCCATTTGACACCCATTTTTTTCTCATTCTATTTCTCTCTTTTTTTTTCTCTTTCTTCATTTCCACAACACATTCTATCAATAAAATAATATTACACATAAACTCAAAAATTCTCCTTACTTTTTAACCACACAATCTTCCATCAATCACTATTCCAAAAATTATTTTCCAAACAAAATGGGTGTCAAACAAGGGCATAATGTGTTGTCTTTCGTAATCCTTTTTCGTCATCATTATTATTTTTGTAGCTTTTGTTTCTTTAAAAGTATTCGTACCTTCAAGTTTATTTTTTTCTCTGCTACACCCACCTCCATTATAAAGGCCCTTTTTTTTACATGTTCTGTTGCGGTTAACATCAAACGACTACTCTATATCAGGAGGTACAATGAGGCAATTGTATACTATGAGGAAGCTCTTGCTTTATCAACAAGAAGTTCAAGTACTTATGCTGGACTTGCATACACATATCATCTGCTGGTGATTATTTTGAAATATTTCTAGTCGAGTATTATTGTTTGAAAGTTGAGATGAAAATATTTCATAATAAAACTTTGTTTTTGTAGGATAAATTTACTTCAGCAATTACATACTATCACAAAGTAAGTTATTAATAATATTATTAAGAGCTAGCTTTCTATATTTTAGACATTTTCTTGTTTAAAATATTTTTGCATTTTTCCAAGTTTTATTTTTGATAGTAAAACGCATTACTGCATAGGAAAATTATATATTTTGATCAAATTATTCATTTTTGACCATGTATTCACGTGATTCTGTGCATTTTAACAGGCTTTATGGCTTAAACCAGACGATCAGTTCTGTACGGAAATGTTGAGTTTGGCGCTTGAAGATGAATGCCGCCATGGCATAGGCATTGAGCATGAATTTCATCAAAGATAAAGAGTGATTTATTCAAGAATTTCACCACCTACCCGAGAGTTGAATGCAAAGCTCAACTAAATATTATACGGTTGAAATCAGTTTTGATTGGAGAAAATTATTTAAGATAAAAGGAAATATCCATTTTATCTTGTTGACATAAAAACCAATATAATATTGTGAATTATCAAAATTAGCCTTGTAGGGGTGATATTTAAAGAGGGCAGAATTCTACTATACAAATTATATAATTCATATTTCGATTGTGTTATATGTACATAATGATTTACATATACATTATATAATGAGATATGATTGAATTAAAAAAATTTCAATTAAATAAATGAAAAAAACTTTCTCGCTTTTGCAAATCATTGCGTAGCTCAAGTAGCATTATTATATATATTTTAGGAGTAAAATGTAATCCTGTTGCCTTTCTAGGTCTAAACGTATGTTGAGAGAGAGAGAGAGAGAGAGAGCCATAC
>CAIGRB010069649.1:0-10285 GCA_903798255.1 Fraxinus quadrangulata
CTCTTTTATAGCCATCGAAATAGAGAAATTCGAGTGAGGAAAATAGATTTCACATCTTCATCTAATAGTTTTCGATAGCTAAACCAAGTATGCAAAGATTTGAGATCTTGAATTTGTGCCAATATGTTCTAAAATTCCCTAAAATGGTAGATGTAGATATTAGGATTTTTTCGAATTAATATTTCATTATGTGGAGTTAGCCTTAGAATTTTTTATGGAATGCTGAAACCGAATTCAAGAAGATTAATGGAAGAATTAGAAGAGGGCAAAATTGAAATAACAGCCTCAAAAAATTTGGTGTAAAAACCACTCCAATAGTACACCAAATTTGGTGTAAAATCTAGTATAACGAATAGTGTAATTTCGTGTAACACTATTCATTTACACCAAATTAGTGTAATTCATTACTCCCCATTTTGCCATCTGTTTTCTACTACAACAAATTTTTATTCCATCTATGTCCTTTTAAAATAAAATTTGGCATAAAATTTGTTGTTAAGAGCATCTCCAATGGTTACCAAATTTCTTAAGGAAATAAAATTTTAAGAATTTGTAAAATACCACAATATTATCAAGAGAATATAGAAATGCTTTTACATCTTTAACAATATTTAAATTAGATTGACAACTTTGAGCTATGAATTATTGACGAAGGAAAGAATGCATCTTTCAAAGATTTTTAGAGAACTTTTTTTTTTCATTTTCACTTGCTTCTTTAGTCCTTCCCATAAAATTTCTTCGTGTAAAATATAATCACAACTTCTAATGTGCTAGAGTTGTCTGATTCATTTCTATGTATAGATTGATATTGTCAGTGGCGGACCCAAGTCCGGAGGTCAGCTAGGGCGGAGGNTCACCTATCTCATTGGTTTGTAATTTCTACTACACAACAATTAACTAAATCCTTTTGGATGTTTGGTGAAGTCATTTGGTCATTTCTAGGAGCATTAATAAATAGTACTTCTTTACCTTCTTGACAACGAGCTCTATACCAATTTAGTAGTTCAATTAGATTTCCTCTATTAAGAGACTCTTTCGATTCATCATGACCACGAAATGACAATCCTTGCATTAAGAGGAACCCAGTACAATCTAACACTGAGTTAATCTCGTCCTATAACTTTTTTGTTGACTACTACTTTGGCTAGAAATAACATAGGAGATACTCTGCTATTGATTCATCAAGTTGGTATACTTTGCAAAAGTTTGATTATAAGCACCATCAAAGAGAGCGACATGATCTTTCAATGTCTTTTTGTGTTTTCAATCGCTAAAGCCAATTTTAGTGAATATATGTCCATCCCCTTGACCCCCTCTATCGGGTTTGAACAAGTAGCAATGCAAACAATACATCGCATCATTTTCTATACTGTACTCCAACCAATGAAATTTAGATAACCACTCTTTCCGAAAAAACCTATTATCATTCCCTATCCGTCTTCTTGTAAAATCACATCCATATAGCTGACAATGACCTTTCTCCAAGTATGTCATCATGACATCATCTCTGATATTAGGATCGTATGATTCAATAGGGGGCGTTTCCCTGGATCAGATACAAAATCATCCACATTGCATTGAGGTCGGGACTTCTTTTTATTATTTAATAACTCTTGTGATTGACTAGAATCAGTGGCGTGACTAGATGCACAACTAGAGAAAGAAGAATTAGGTATGAACTTTTGTTTCGGTTGAAAAAATCGCTCCATAATCTGCAAAATGCCCAAATTTATTTTTCAATTAAAATTGATTAAAAACACGGTGCATTGAGCCCAACATCTTCTCCATTAATTTTTTCGCTTATCTCTAATTTGAAATTTTTTAAGCCCAAATTCCCAAATCACAAATCAAAACTCATAAATGATAAATTATAACTCATAAGTCATAACTCATACAACATAAATTATTTATCATAAATCACAATTCTCATTTCTTTGTCACAGAACAACAACTAAAAACAAAAAACAAAAACGAGATTCAAGAAGGAAAATGGTGTTCAGTCGCTCACCAGTTAAAACCACAGGACAGGAGTTGGAGAGGTGGAGAAATGGAGACACCGGCTGACGACCGCAGTGCTACTGCTTCTTCTCGTCTTTGGCTCTCTTCAGTCTTCACTTGCTGCTGGAGCGGGCTGAGGAAAATCAGAAATGGATATATCATATTCATAAACATTATAAATATATTATATATATCCATCCATGGATTTTGGGCCTTTGCTTTGACCTTTGGGCCTTTTTTTTAAAAGCCAAGCCCAGAACAATGGTTAAACTTAAAAAATAAAAAAAATTAGGCCCAAACCCAAAACCTGAGATCATCTTCGTCTTCGCCCCTTCAGCTTCTGGTTTCCATTTTGCAACTGCCATTGGGTGGCGCCATGCGGTTTGATAGCTCCGACGGATCCAGCACGAGCGGCCGCGGGGGCTCGTCAGGTGCTTGGTCCACCCCTGGATATTGTGACATGTGACCTATCATATATTTTGCACCACCCCTTCTTCTTTTCTAAGTAAAATGAATATAACCAATAACTAAGTCCTTGTTTGGTCCCATTATTTCCAAAATACATTTTTTCTCTCTTATATTTTAATCACACATTCTTCAATAAAATAATATTATATACAAATTCAAAAAATTTCCTTATTTTTTAAACACATATTTTTTATCAAATCACTATTTCAAAATGTATTTTTGGAAAAAAAAAAAAAATGGGGCTCAAACATGCTATGTACATTAATCGAACACACTACATAAATAAAAACAACTTATTTTCACAATTTGATAATAAAAATGGTAATTTTCTAATTAAACTTTTGACTGCTAATTTAAAATGGAAGCAATGCAACTGCCATTGGGTGGCGCCAGGCGGTTTGAAAGCTCCGACGAATCCAGCACGGGCGATCGCGGGGGCTCGCTAGGTGCTGGGTCCGCCCCCTGGATATTATGACATGTGACCTATCATATATTTTGCACCACCCCTTCTTCTTTTCTAAGTAAAATGAATATAACCAATAACTAAGTCCTTGTTTGGTCCCATTATTTTCAAAATACATTTTTTCTCTCTTATTTTTAATCACACTCTTCAATAAAATAATATTATACACAAATTCAAAAAATTTTCTTATTTTTTAAACACACATTTTCTATCAAATCACTATTTCAAAATGCATTTTTGGAAAAAAAAAAAAATTGAGGCTCAAACATGCTATGTACATTAATCGAACACACTACATAAATAAAAACAACTTATTTTCACAATTTGATAATAAAAATGGTAATTTTCTAATTAAACTTTTGACTGCTAATTTAAAATGGAAGCATGGCACAAAAGTAGTTGTTTCTATCTACTTTTTTTTTTCCTTCAAGATAGGTCAATGTAATACTTTGCAATCCATCCATCAATTATTTCAATCTCTTTATTTCTTTGCTCGACTAACCATCTAGGATCACTTTGCCTAGGTGGTTCTAAGTCCAAACAATGAGACCCTACAAAAATTAGACGTTTAGTTAGGTGCGATTAAAAGGGCAAAAAAATATAAAAATAAAAAGGTGAAAATCTTCTTCTTGTCCTTTTTGGTACTATTAGTAATGTGTACCAAATGACTATGAATTGTCAATAATAAAGAGCATACCATTAGCTATAGTAACAGCAATGACACTTTCTGACATGTCTTCTAGCACACTATGATTTAATCAAAGAAAAACAATTTAACAAATTAATTAAACCAAATTAAATGTTAAAATAAATAAATGTATTTAGGATAAAAGAATTAGACTTTGTTAATTACCCTCCACCGCTGTATGGATCTTTTAAACCATTGGAGAAAATTATGTTGCTACCAAATTTTCGCAAGATCTTTTTAATGTCCTGAATTTTAGGGAAAAAATACGAGATTATATTTTAAGAAGTGCCAAAAATATAATCATTAAAAGTTTGTAATGGTTCGAACAACATACATGTCCTCCATAGTAAGTTGTAATCCAATGTGGTCGAGGAGGGACACCATATTTGCTCTCGCAAGTTTGGATAAATTGATCCAAATTGAAAGGTAGTGGAGGAAACATTGTATCATCATCTTCTATAGTTCTTCCGAATGGCATCACCATTTCACTACAAGTCTAACGAAAAAAAGAGGCCAAGTTTTTGAATAAAGAATAATTCGACACATTCTTAAGCACGGATCTCTTTACGTTAGGTCAAATAAGTTTCATTCAACTCATCATATATAGAAAGTCATATTCAATAAAGAATAATTTGTTAACTTGTCGCTTGAGAATAAAATATATATCAAGATGAAAAAAATTAATAATGGAATATTGTGTGAGATTTGACTTACTTGCCATGCCCACCCAACGCTTGTTTCACTTTCGTAGTCATATTCGTTTATATTATAGCATGGACTGTTAATATAAGATTTGACGCCGGAGACAATCCGGCTAAGAATATCAGTTCCATCGGGTTCTCCGTCAATTCCCCTACAGATCGCTGAGACTGGATAAGCTGGTGGCGCATTATACTGAGCAGCCTCGACGTAGATTAATTCCAAATAATGTTTCAGCTGATAAGGAGTATCGAATGGCCTGAATAAGAATATTAAGAAATAATAAGTTTGTTTCATCGTTTCTACGAGTTTTAAGTTTTTAAATAAAATTATTATCAATTGATATTTAGCTCTACTGGTGTCGCTATCACATTGTCAAATGCATTATGACACTATTGGATAATGAGCGGTGATGATATTATCGCAGAGACACGTACTAGAACCAGTGAGCAGAATATCGTTATTCTTAACAATATGATACTATCTATTTTATGAAAATTTTGTACTTTCAAGGCTTTAATTTACTAGCTTGAATGTGTGATAGCAATTGCAGAACAGAAAATAAGTTTGTCCTCTCAAATAGTGTAAACTTTGGACGATTTGATCACTTTCATAGAAATTAAACGGGTTTAGAATAATAAAAAATGGAAATCTTATTTTCAATAAATTTTGAGTCGAAACTAAAAAGAATAAACAGAAATAATGAAATTAAAAAGATTACCTGCAACTCCTGAATTTTCTACTGAGAAAGGCGAGGCCGTATGGTGAGGAAGCGACTTTGCCTATTTCAGACCATGATTTTCGAATAGTTTCGTAACAAATCTCACTGGTTTCCTGCAAATAAATAATAAATAAAAAAGAACCCTTTATTAATTCTCTTAATTTTGAAATAACACTAAAAAGGTGATTTTAAAAACTTATCAATACCTTGAAATCCTTAGTTACGATTGAGTAATATCTATTTTCTGGAGTTATATTATCAAAATAGAGAACAGGTGCTGATGAGGCTAAAGCTCCAATAGCAATGAGTGGATACTTGAGCCTAACCATGAAGCTAGCACTGAAAATAATTTATAAAATCTGGATTATAATTTAAGTCATAACAGAAAGAAGCCAAATTAAGTTTAAAAAAAAGTGATTATATTGTATAATTCAATTGATTTGCTTACTTCTTCCATATGATCCTCCAAGCACAATAATGGGAGATTTCTGAGCTGAAAACCTTTCCTTTATGTGTATTAACAACTCTGCACAATCTGCTAAAGCTTGTGCTGAATTGAAATATCCGCGAAAATTCTCATCATTCATGGCGCCTTCCATTGTTCCAAATGGGACTGATTTTCCATAATAGCGATGCTAAAGAGAAACAAGAAATTGGAATAACGAGATTTTTCAAGACAGTTTTTAAGGTTACAAAATACATTAGCAGTACTCGACTGGATGAACAGTATAATATAAAAAAGTACAAGACTTAACATTTGTGTTGAGAAAGAAGTTAAAATAATTTTCACTGTATATGATTACCTCAATGTATACTTGAAGAGGCTTGAAATGAGGGGTAGTAGCCCTAGGAAAACCAATTTGTAGATCATACTCTAATGCTTCTTCTGCACCAAGATATACAAAGATTGGAGAGTTTGATCTTGCACCACCCCAGTATTTGAAATCGATCAAACATCTTTGTGGAAATGTGGAATAACTTTGGGGTAAGTAATTGAAGTGATCAAGAGTTTGAGCGTATTAATATGTCCCGAAATTCCCAGAAAGGGTAAATGCAGATAAATTTTTATTAGGATTTCTTAGAATAAATGTTTTTTTTATGTGGAGTTAGTCTTGGAATTTGATTTGGAAATGCTGACACATAATTCAAGAAAATATATAGGAAAACAGAAAATATATAGGAAAAAATATAGAAATAATTTTTTTGATTTGTGCAATATATATATAGAGAACATAAAACAGAAAATATATAGGAAAAAAAATATAGAAATAATTTTTTATTTTTGTTAATTTTGTTTATCTAAATTATCGAGTTACACTGATTAAAAAAAATTGGTTAGTTATTAAAGTTTAAAATTAACAAACTATATCCACTCTTTGAATCTCTCTATCCAAAATATTATTTCAAATTAATAAATTATATCAATTTTTTAAACCTCTCTCTATCCAAAACAATATTCAAATTAATAAACATATCAATTTTGTTAAACTCTCTCTATCCAAAATAATATTCAAATTAAAAAACTATATATAGATCCACTCTTATTTCATTATAATATTTCAAATTAACACACATTATATAATGAATAAAATCTTATTTCATTTGTTTTCTTTCAAAGCTATCCAATTTAGGTACATAGCAACGGACATTTTTTTTATAGTTCTAAACATGATTGGAGAAGATAATAAACAAGACTATAGCTTTTTTTTAAAAAAATAAAAATAAAATAATTCCAAAGTTTTCACGAAGAAAAAATGAAAAGAACTATATTTGCTTTTGTTAATCAGATTAGTATGTAAATTAGTCCCTTTTATAGAGTTTCCGTGTAAAAAAGAACCTTATAGTCAAGATTGTGATATTTTGCACAATCCTCTTTTATTTTCTAAGTACTAAATAATAAAAGCACGAAGTTCTAAATTATTTGGATCAATCAAACAAACTATATTAATGAAAGATTAACGTTTTCAAATTCTTGTTATTAAGATTTTCATTCCGAAATAGAAGCTTATTACGTAATTGCAATAATTATTTCGTTCTCTTTTTCTAGGCCAACACATCAACAAATTCACTTTGCATAATCAATCATCCCAGATCACTTTGATCTAGCCAAACTAATTTTTCATATAAAATCTATATAACCAAGGTTATTAAGCTGTTTAAAATATTTTCCAAAAAAAAAAAGGGGGTTTCTTAAAACAGTGCATCTTATCAGTAAAAACTAGGTTAATACGTCCTTTAGCACCCTATGAAATTCAGGGAAAGAAATCATTTGCAGTGCGTTAATTCATACGAGATTTTCGTACTACAAATAAAAAAATAATATAAAAAATAGTATGAGAATTAATATTAAAATCTTGAAATATTATATGCCATAAATGTAATCAAAATAACATAAATGGGGTCAACAATAAGTTATAAGCCGTGTCGCCACACTTAAACTCATGCACTATTTAATATATTGATGCAAATCGAAAGGTGATGGTGAAAACATTGTATCGTTTACGCCTCTCCCAATAGGAATCACCATTCTACACTAGAGAACAAAAAAAAAATGTCATACTTTCTAATAAGATTAAGCATTGCTATATTGTGGGACAATTTTGCCACCTTCATTGGCAATTTAAAAAACAGTCAACACTGTCATCCAATTACTTATTGTCACACCTCATTCTGTCATCCAAGATGTTAAAAATATCTGGCAAAGTAGATTAATTCTTTTCTATAAGCACTTTTGGCGCAACTTTTGACACCCACGGAACAATGATTTTTCTATTAAGCAAGTTGTAGGGTTTAGAGCATTTTTCATTTCACTTTGAGTAAATAATCTTTACGTAAGTTTTAATTTTTCAACATACTGAGCAATTGGTAAATATTAGATGCCCACACAATGTGGTAGGTAGCAAGGGACGCAACTGAAGTCTAAGGCAGGCACAAGCACAGGAGCAACCGAAGGTAGGATGCAGTGGATGCGACCAAACACGACATAAGGCCATAGTGTAGCAAGCAGCCAGCGGCTAATCCAAGTTCGGAGTTCAACTAGAGTGGATCTTGACTGTTGACCGTTGACAGTCGACGATTAACAATCATAATAATGAGGTTGTTTATTAATATTTAATTAAATAATATTAAAAAGTATTCAATATATATGTAAATACACTAAAAAACAGAGTACACATGATTGCATTGAGCCCAACATCTCTCAATTAATTTTTTTTACTTATCCTAATTTCCTAAACATAAATTCTCAAATCACAAATCAAAACTCATAAATAATAAATTAGAACTCATAAAAACAAAAATTATTTATCATAAATCAAAATTCTCATTTCTCAGTCATAACTCAGTTGCTACTTTTACTTGGAAGGGTTTCAGGTTTTGAGTTTTAACAAGAGATGGATTTGAAGTCTTGGACCATATGTGGGTATTGGTTTGGGGGTAAATCGTAAAGAATGTAATATATATGATTTGGGCTATTGTTTTTTTAAAAAAAGAACGAGGCCCATGTCAATTGCCATCACCCCAAATAAGCCAAAAACAGACACAAAAAAATAAAGCCCAGCATTTCATCTTCCTCGGCTTCTTTCCCTCTTTCCCTCTTTCTACTGCAACTGCAACACCGGCGAGCTAGCACGAGTGGCCGCATCCCCTCGCCAGGTGCTGACTCCGCCACTGCTAGCAACCTACACGTTAGGAGGATTTTCAAAGAGGTTTATAAAATTCTCTAGAATTTTATGAAGCCTTGTACAAAATGCTTAGTCTAAAGAGTTGCATGGAAGACCATTCAAAGAGCATTTTGTTTATTGGGAAACTTGAGGAGAAGCCTTATATTCTATATTGTTCCAAGGTGGGAAGAGTATGGAAGCTTGTGGATTCCCAAGTTATAGAGACTTCTAGAGCATCAATCCCAACCATTGAAGATAATTAATCTCCAACCTCCATTCAAAGGAAGTGGATCTATATAAGGATGAGGGTCTCTTTTATAGTCATCGAAATAGAGAGATTCGAATGAGGAAAATAGATTTCACATCTTCATCTAATGGTTTTTGATATCTAAACCAAAGTATGCAAAGATTTGAGATCTTGAATTTGCACCAATATGTTCTAAAATTCCCTAAAATGGTAGATGTAGATATTAGGATCTTTTTGAATTAATATTTCATTATGTGGAGTTAGCCTTAGAATTTTTTGTGGAATGCTGAAACTGAATTCAAGAAGATTAATGGAAGAATTAGAAGAGGGCAAAATTGAAATAACAGCCAAAAAGATTTTGATGGAGTAGTTTTTTGAGCTGCTATATTGATCCTTCATAGATTTTATATTGTGCACTATCATAAAATTTTATCTTATTCAACGAGAAAGAAACAGTTTACTCATTAAAGTTTCAAATTAACAAACTATATCCATTCTTTCAATCTCTCTATTTTTAACAAACCTTCCCACTTGAATTTCTTATAATTCCAAGGTTTGCACCCAGAAAACGTTCCCTACTAAGGATTTTTTTTATAAAAAATGTATATTCTCGTGAGGTAGAGGCATAACAGATTTTGGGGGCATTAGGTCAATTTTTATATGGAACCTTCTATAGATATTCAATTAATTGCAAAGATATAGAGCTCATAATTCACTAGTTGATATCAAAATTGATGTTAAATATCGCGGATGCTAAATAATATTACTCCTTATAAATGGTTGAAATAAAATTATATGCAATGATGTCAAGGTTAATCTAACGTCGAATAAAGATGAAATTAATTTACAACATATAAATGTTTGAGATACTCCTCTTAGCCCATGTTTGATGCCCTTTAAATTAAAACTTTTTTTTTCTACGTACTCATTTTCAACCACACATTTAAACAATAAAATATTTTGCACATAAACCCAAAATTTTTCATACTTTTTAATCACACATTCTTCAAAATTTCACTATTCAAAACATTGTTTTTGGTAAAATAATGACCACCAAATAGGGGCTTAATAAGGTTTACGTTTAATATGGAACCTCAAGTTTCAATACGATATTATCGGCCATTAATTCAAACAAGTGTTTGGATTTGAAAATTAACATGTTCAAACGAGTCATTATAACATATAAATAATTGAGTTACTCATATTAACGAAATTGTTCTTATAAAATGGAACTTCAAATCTTAATAAATGAGTTTATGGGACTATATAAAATTTTAAAATATTAATGATTTGAGTTACTCATCTTAAAAGATTGACTTTTAATATAATTCCAAACATT
>CAIGRB010069649.1:13334-30978 GCA_903798255.1 Fraxinus quadrangulata
TCACATATTATTTATTGGTCACAGATTAATCAATTTAATGGTCACAAACGACCAAATAATCTGTGACTACCGCCAACCACAAACTTTTGACCACCATCTCATCATTCCCACTAGCAACACCACTGCCACCGTCGCCGCCAAAACCATCACCACCTCCTGACAGCAACATCACCTCAAACAAATCAATACATCGCAAAAAAACACCACCACATCCTCGCACCGATCCACCATTACTTCGACATGCCCATCGCCACCAACACCAAGATCCACCACCAACAAAACCATTGCACACAACCACCGTCTCCTCTCACAAGACCATTAAAGTCACCACCACCACCACCACCTCGCACACTAACACATCCCACACCGCCAGCACCACCAGCTCGCACCCAACACAGCCCACACCACCATCAACGCAGCCCACCATCAACTCACACCACCACCTCACACCAGATCACAACCACACACATCACCAAAATCGTCGCTGCTAGAACAACCATCACCGCGCAACCACTACACGCACCACAACCCCCATCCACCAACTGAAAACAGATCTGCACCATCACTACGCAATCACTACACGCCCACCACCAACAATTGAACGCAACCAACAAAACACATTGCAAATTTTTCGGCTCCAGATCGCGACCAATTTTTCCCAAATCGATACCATCAAAACTCACAAAACCAAACAAATCTCCGACAGCGGCAACGCTAGGCCATCATTCACCGCTGTAGCAGCAGCGCTCAAGCATTTCGCAACAACATCTTCGACGAACTGCAGCGTCGCAACAAGCTCCACTGTGCGAGGAAAATGACAGAGAGACAAAGGGGGAGTGAAGACGAGAGAGAGAGAGAGAGAGAGGAGAGGAAGGATCGTCGACGGTCGTGACGGTGACGACGGCCGCGACGATGAGAGTAGAGAGACGGGAGAGGAGATGTGAGAAAAATTGAATTTAGGGTTTTGATGGAGGTAGATAGTGTAGTGGTGTGTATATAAATTAATTTATATTGTTATTAATATTAAAATATTAATTTATAATAATTAAATGAATAGTTGATTTTTGAAAAATGAAACTTCCTACCTAATTTTTGAATATTGATTTTGAAAATTAAGATTTTGTGTAATTTTCCCTATACAAAAATACAAAGGCCCCTTTGCCCACACAAAGTACAACAAAGAAATACTTCATCCGTCCTATTTATAAAGACTTGTTTTGTTTTTTTACACAAATTAAGAAATCTTATTTAACGTTATTGAAAAAATAATTTTTAACAAAAATTTTCCTAGTTAACCCTTATTTAATTATTAACAACTAGTAGTAAATTGATTATCACTAGACAAATTAAATAAGGGTATATTAGTAAACGAACAAAACAAAACATTTTCAATAAAAAAATAAAACTATATAATTGGGACAAGAAAATATAGAAAGTGAGCCTACATATATGGGACGGAGAGAGTAGCTTCCCCCGTATATGCACACGCCACGCTAAAGACTATAGTACACATGAACACCAAACACAAGAAGCTCATCCTGCAGCGGTCGTACACAAGATACAACGCATTTGAGGAGAACCCAAGGAAGCATCCTCGTCCTCATCATTCTCAGCGCCCCCATTGTCATATTCGTAATATGATAATTCATCTGGGCGTTTGGTTGGAGTTGGTGGCTTCTTTTGCTGCTGACTAATGGAAATGGTGGAATCCATAAGACACGTTGTGTGGTAAGCATGACAGCAAAAGAAAGCAATAATCGACACATTTTGTATAGAAAATGGATCGAAACACACACAGCATCTAGTGCCACCCCGTGTTTTCGACTTGACCTCCATGCTCCTCACACTCAAATATCTATCTGCAAACTGAGAAGCCCTGTTTTTGACCCTTTTACTACGTGCTCCGTCTTCGTTGCTCAAGTAAATAGCTCGTCTTGCTTCTTTGTAGTACTTGATTAACAAATTAACACAATCGGCCTGCAAGTAAAAATGAACTAGCAAGCAATTGTCATTATAATTGTATCAGAAGTAATTAAGGGCAAGAAAATTACCTTGAGTATGTCATTGCAACCATGTCTAAGAGAAGTTTCTGTCCTATAGTCGGTGATGATTTTGACTAGACGATCCCTCAACCTGAGAAAGAATGGGTTAACACTTGAGCAAATTAAATGAAACGGCACCATCTTGGAGGGAGTGCATACATCTAAAAGTCATGACTACACTACAGTGCCAGGAAGAATACAAATTTGACTTGAAGGATTAGAACATAGAGTAATAGGTCCATCACCTTGCATACTCATCCATAGATCAAATCAAAACAGCATCTAAGTGTTTTAATAGTACCACAAAATACACTTCCAGATATCTAGCAAGTAGTGATAGCTAATAAAAGCACTTTATGGATTTTCCCACCATATATGACATTAGAAAAAAACGCCTTAGATCAGGCTACACAGATGAGTTGATAAATGAAAGAGCAATCATTTAAGTACGGTGGATTCTTTACAGGTTAATTCAGACTTTGCAGGCACAATATAATAGCTTTGTAGTACTACACAAAGTAGGGTAATGTTGAGAACCGATAATAAAAATTTTACAACATTTTGGCATGTTGAACATTTGACTTTATGACCCACTTTGTCTAAATGAATAGGCAATTGACATGTCAACCTGGGTTAAGTAACAAACCCAACAAAAAACCAAAATGCTTTTCATCCATATGAAATTTGACATGGAAGAAAGAAGACGTGCAAACTAACAACCTGAACAAAGCAAAAAAAGAAAAAAAAAATGTAGAAAACATGCTTACCGAGGAATCTCCAAGCCATTTGGCACCATATTTACAATATATAGGGGATCAAGATTGCCAACAGTATGCTCCAACAATACCCCGACCTGCCAACGAATAAAATTAAATAAAAGCAGCACAAAAAGAAAAAGAAATTTCAAAATGTAGTAATAATGCTTTTGCGATAGCATTTGATTGGCATTAAGAGCCCACAGCTTACCATCTCAGGTTTATTCAGGCATTGTTTAATCAACTCTTCCCAGAGGTCATCATCATGCTGCATACATACAAATTCAATGGCCTGCACAAAATAATGAGATGTCCTGTCACTAAGCAATTTCAAACTGAAAAGCAGAAAATGAATTAATTTATGGGAACAGAGAGAGGCACCTCTTCAATATCCCCCAATTTATTAATAATTACTGCAAGGGCTTGCTTTGAGTTTCCCATCCTTCCAAGGATAAAGACTTGCTCTCTCAATAAATCTCTCTTGACACAAATGTCATATGCCTGAGATAAAATTTCATGAAGTTTTAGATATGACAGGTGATGGAAGATTATGAAGAATTACCCACTCATGGAACAAACCTTTTCCAGTGTATAATGCTGACTACTACGAAGAAATGGAAGCAGCGTTTTTTTATCGTAATCAGCATAGAGCTCAACCTGATGAAAAAATTCCAAATCAAAGAAAGAAATGTTAAGACAACATATCATGTTAAAAAATAATTTAACACAAAATACAAGACAAGCTATTGAAACTGCAGTGACAAGCTATTGAAACTGCAGTAACAGCCAGTTTGTTCCAGACAAATGTAGCCGATGGCTGTCACGAGCCAACATAAAAGAAAGCTTTCTTTATCTTGTTATGATGAAGTTGGTGTGCTATGTCTTAAACTAATAGAAATAATGAAGCTGACCAGAGGAACTTGCAATGCATACTCCACGACGAAGACGACATCATATCAAGGACATATATCCTCTCGATAACACTTCCACTCAATTTTTTTAATACTATTCGCTAATGTAGATTGGCATAAACCCACAAGCACAGTATCGCGCAAATTAATGTCATATGATATACAAATCAGAGAATTTGAGGGAATGGGCATTAGAGAGGAGCCGTATACACAAAAAATACTCTTGTAAGATTCCAATCAATTTAAAAGCCTAAATGCCTCAGAAAGCAAGAGAACTCGCTCTGCTTGCAGAATATATCATGATTCAAAATGTCAACTAATCAGACCAATTTAGTCAACAACTTGCAGAGGTATTCAACCTGGCCCCTAGAAGCCTTGAGTTACACTTCGTCCAAATCCGTATATCCACAAATATATACATAAATCATCCTCAAGACCCATCTTTCTGAATGTTCAAGATTATGAGCTACAAAGGCATATACTTCAAACAAAGGGTTAATATGAGGCCTGACTCTGTTCATCTAACCAACAATTGTCTTCCTTCCCATTTAATTTTCCGTTTCCCATCGAACCCATTATTATCGACCTTACTTTTTTCAAGTTTCATGGCATTTCCACGAATTCTGACAATAATGCATCTCAAAATTTCCCCAGACCGGGTGGCCGAACAAAGAGAGCATCAATTAACAGTTCAGCCTCTGCAAGAAGGTCAGATTGTTTGGTCTAGTTGAGACTTATTTTTCCCACTCCTTGTCATGCAGTCGAACAACAAACAAGCAACTCAGTTCCTTGGCCATCTATTGAGTAGCATTATGGTAACCCAACCAGAAACTTTAACTAAGTATGATTAGCCATAATGTGGAAACAGTGACAAGTCCAGCGTTTCCATATGGTTTAATGGACCAAATTCTAAAGCATTTTTGTGCAGCACAAGAGATCAATGTGTGAACACATGTATAACTAGAACAGAAAACTTATAATGAAAAATAGTCCTAATGACTCGCCATGTTGCCCAACATTTTAAAGCAAATACAGATTCTACAAGCACCCATGTAATGACACGTATATTTCTGCAGTACATGTTATAATGCAGAAATAGTCATGACAGACCTTGCTTTTTATTTAAATTTTTTTGTTTCCTACGGTTATTGTAATTCGTTGCCTTTCAATTTGAATAAAAAGCTAAAGGCAAAAGGATGCATATGATTTTCATATGAACACAGTCCCCTAATTGGTCTTTAAAGATTAACAAGACATGAGATATTAATGATAAGCCATTCCAAAGCAAGTTTAGATGGCTTCCACTCCAAAAGAGTCAAAAGAAAAGTGAACCAATTACTACAAACCTGCATGTCATGAAAATCCTTTCCGGCATGTGGATTTAACTCAAACAGTGAATGCAGATACAGATGCAAAAAGTGTCGGACGTCAAACTTATTCTTTGCAGCCATAAGTTGTGACACAACATCCTGTGGACTAATTAGGTCTCTATGCTGGATCAACAGTGGAATTGCACATTTGCAGTCTATCATCATAAGTTGGGCAACCTGCAAACACGCGTGAATCAATGAAAAATTCATGCAATCATAATGACTTAATTAACAGGAAGACGTGTATTCTTTTTTATATGGGATTTTATTGATGGGATAAAGGATATAAAAAATTTGAGGATGAATGGTCCCTTATTCGAAAATGCAAAAGATTTAAAACTTTATTATTGAGATATGCAAAAGATAATATCAAATGAAATTCAGAAAGTACCTTTTCACGAATTGCATCATGTAAATTGTGTTTTTCAATGAAGTCAAATACATCCGGCTTCATAAGCTGAAACACGCAGAAATAAATGAAACAGAGAATGTAACAAGCCCTTAAAACCATAATATAGGCAAAGCATCCTTCCAAGTGGCACGTTAAGGATGCATTTGATGAGGTGTGATAGTAATAAAAAAAGTCATGAACTGACTCACATCAGCATATAGGGCAAAAGCTTTCTCATATTGTCCGTCAATCACATATAGCTCAGCCAGAGCCTGACATGGATGTAACACTGTAAATGTATAGCAAGAATGCATGAGATAAATAAAATTTCTCAGGGCTAACCTCTTTGAGTGCATCAGTCATAGACGATGTATTATGCTGAGGTTCTATCGCGGAGATAACGGGCAAAACAGAATAAATTACAGGCGGCCAAGATTTAACAGTTGATAGAAGATCCTTATGGAAGGATGGGTTTGTTGCCAAAGCAACAAGAGCAACCTAGAGTCACAAACAATTCAGGCTTCAACTTCCGGTTTCACATATCAACAAAAGAAAAAGATGCGTCAGGTGAGTTCGCAGACAATCATAAGCATTACAGACCTCATAAGCAGTGTCACGTAATTTTGGATTTTCTGTTGGCATGTATGGAACTAATACAGGAAGCTGACGAAGATGAGCAAAATGGAAAACCCACCTGAAAGTAACCATCCTTCAGTTACTAAACAAAACTGCAAAGGTCATACACATATAAACATTACAAGCAAGCACACACACACAAGTACCTTTCCCATGCAGAAGCTGATCCTCGCAACAATTTGGGACATAATGAGGCAGCTTCAGCATATTTCCGTTCCACGATTAGATGGTCAAGATATGTCGATCCCACCTATTTGGAGTTAACAATCTCAGAATGTATATTTTCAAGAATATGTCAGAATCATGTTTACATGACAGTAAACAACTTGGAAAATTCATGAGTTTAAAATGGACGTGAAGATTCTGCAAAATCTTTTTTTCCACAATAAACATGTAAACATCATATCAAAAACCAAACTAAAAGTCATACTTTTTACAAGACAACAGTATCTCTATCAAGATTAATAATGCAGACACGATTTTCTAATCGGCATAAAAAGCTTTCACTAAATGCCAAAAATCTAAGAATCAAAGATAAGCTCTGCTATGAACTATTGTCTTCTAGTTTTGCCCATTGAAGCTTCATGGAAGCAGAAGTAGTTGTACAAGATACAATTGTACAAAATTTATTATTTCTTGAAAAAAAATCAATTTTATGGAATTCCTTTCTAAAATAGAAGTTGTTAATTGACAGCTTCTTCGTTCATTAACGACAAGAGCATGCAATTCAAGCTCAACAAAAACAGGAAAGCAGATGCTGATTTGGTTGCAAATGCTTAGTTATGAAGAACAATGTTCTTCATAACTAAGCATTTGCGACCAAATCAGCAGAAAACAAATGATCTTGGAAATTTGTGGGTGCCATTTGACGCCATTAGAAACTAATAACAATTTCACTGTACTCATTTTCCAGTCCCTCTCATTGATCTTCTTAAATCACATAATTTCCAACATGAGGCATCTCCTTGTGTAAGAAATACAATGAAGAAAGCCTAAAAGATTACCTTGCTTGCTTGATTAAAGATTCCATTCATTCAAGTGTTTTCACTTTTTTATGTACGAGTGTCAACATTTTTACGAACTACATTTCCAGAAAATTAAGAGTTGAATTTATGACACTTCTCAAGTCATGGTTGTTCAATTAAAACAAAAATGAGTCAGCCAAGAATCAGTATAGACATAAGCATATAATAATATTAGACCTTACTCAGAAGAAATTTCATAGCAATCAATTTATTGCCTAAAAAGTGCACAGAGAATGAATACAAAGTAAGACAAAGAACAATGAAAGCACGACTGATAATACAGTGTAGCATCACTGGTCAAACAATGACAGCCAAAGATGCAATCAAACATATTACCTCATCAACAAGCTCACTGCGTCCCTGACCAGCTTCAACTGCTTCTAAGGCTTTCTCATGCCACCCATGTTGAAGGAGCCAAGATATGTGATCTTCTGCATCCCTAACAACAAAATAACTAAATAAGTTTACAACTTATATATTTCATAACCTTTATTTGCATGAAATCATAGATAAGTACAAGCATAGTACTGCAGACTAGGTAACCTTCTTTTTCTTGTTTCTTTTTTTTTTTTTTTCTGTTTTTGTGTAGAACAAGGAGAGACTCGTACTGCCATTGTACTTAAAATCACATACCAGACATCTTGAACAATGACGAAGCAATAAAGAATGATAACAAAATGAAGAATCTTATAGTAAATATCAACAGAATGAATAGATGTGGATCAGTGAAAAACTTCATACAATCATTAATTGGTTGCTTCAGCGTCTATATTTTTAGACACCTTTCGAACTAAATAACCACATATAAGGTACTCTGAATGAGGAAAATCCCACGGACATTTGACATCTAGTAATTACTGATGTCGAAAATTTACCAGCGAGCTTAAGCCTACATCAAGCGATCCTCAAAAGCTCTCATCTGATGAATATACAAACAGATAACTAGGAAGTACCAGAATAGGTCGCACTGATTATATTCCACATGAAATGAGAAGTAATTTTCATATTATCAATGCACCACGAATATAATCATACATAAATAGAAGGTAATATCTAATGGAAGTGAAGGAAAAGAGTCAACAACCTAGGTTTAGCAATAACTACATCCTTTGGCGACACAACATAATAAAATGGCTCGTCACCAGCAGCCCACTGACCTCCTGCATAGCTGCTACCTACATTCAAATGCACAAACATCATCTCTTTCACAGCAACTCTATTTACAACATTACAAGTAGAACCAGAAAATAATGAGCAACGGACTATAGTCATCTATTATTGATGAAACTTCATAGACAACCAAACTATACCTGAGAAAGGAGCATGGGCAAGTGAATAATCTTTAGCCTTGTAATGCTCAAAGCCATGTACAGGTAGTGCATCTGTCGCAAGCTCGTCATTATTCCAAGTGACTACTCGCACTTCTGGTCTCTGTGCATTCCCCTGCTATTACAAATTTACATGTTATGGGCCTACATGTTATGGGCCTACAAATGCCAGCTTTGAAAAACTAAAAAACGGAAATAATGATAAAATACAGGAAAAATGCAAAACAAATGTAAAAAAATCCCAAAAATTGGTAGAAAGCAGGAGAGAAAAATAATTCATGTTTCATGTGCATAAAATCTAAAGAATTTGTGATCTCCATTGAACGGAAAAGAATAAAGCATGATTAGATGGAGCACTTTTGTATTACAAATTTACACCAACATTTACCCCAAAAAAGTAGGCCAATGTTTGACAACACACTATAATTTCCACTAACATGAACATAGCACTAAAAGATGGGATAAGAACGTGATTTAATCAATAACAAAGATAACAGACAACTAAATAGACAATCCAAAACGATTCACCAACACTCTGAGGGAAGAACAAGTCAAATACCTGACGTGATGGAACAGTGCTACAGAAGTCCTCTCCATCTTCTTCTCCAGGGATGTAGGCTAGAACAACCAAAGAATCACCAAAGGGAGCAATTCCTGAAATGAAATAGGTGGTTTGAAAAGATGCTACAATATCCACCTTGTTCATGCTAGACATTGGCATGTGCTTATGTGTCCCATTGGCGCCTGTATTCTGATTGGTTCTAATTGATGCAATTTTAACAGATGTTCCCCACCCAATGACCAACAGAGTATCGTCCTGAATGTGATGTAGAATATGTTAGGAGAAAAACAGTATTATCTAAATCAAAAGTAATACCACGTATAATATTTTTAGTTACTAATTGCACAGTATTCAACAATATGGTTATGTCCCTCTTTCAGCCCATTCCACTTTTCATAGAACTTCAAATAATGTTCCATACATCGTTTATCTTCTACTAACCTGCCAAACTAATTGAGGGAGCAAAAGCTCAGGGCGGGGGCTTCCTCGAGGTCTTTCAATGAATGTTATACGTTGATCATTAGCAGCATCATAAACTTTAACACCTGCATCATTAGCCCAGGCAACGAGACTACTTCTCCACTTCACTACGTGAATTGGACCTTCACCAGAGTGCAGAACCTGTAAAAAGGATAATTATTTCACTGAGATCCAGATTTCAGAAAGCTCTGTCCCCTTTGAATTAGCATGGGTTAAAAGTAGAATTGCTTGGGAAACTAAACAAACCTGATCTCGATAGCCTATCCACTTCTTGACATTAAGATATACATGACCCGCTAGACCTCCAGTCACAAATCTTCTGGATGATTTCCTTGCATAATCTGGGTCTAATGCAATGGCCTTCATAGGACGGTGATACTCAAATTGCATTTTCTCCTCGGTGAAAAGACTATTTATTACAACAGAACCATCATCAGAACAGCTTCCAATGTATTCACCTTCTACATCAAAGCAGATATCATTGACTGCAGCAGAATGAGCAGCAAATTCTTTAACCTGTAGAAGAGGAAATTTATTATTCATTTCAAGTTTCAAGAATGAGGCTGCCTAATCAGACAATAATGTCATAAAATAAAACACAGTCCCCATTTAAGAACACAGACGATGGATTGTGCATAATGAAGGGTGATAAAGGATAAATGTGCCAAGTGGCATTTCTCTGATACTAAGGAATTTGAAGGCAAAGAATTTTCGGCTGTATGACTACAATATTGGCCCACAGTTGTAAGCTAGAATATTGATGTTTATCTGAGTCCTAATTTGAGTTCCAAATATTCTAGATTAGTTTAGCTCAGGTATTCATGCTTCAGTTTTCCAATTTTAAAGTCATGTATGCAGAACTCGGAATAGGAAGAGGAATAGGAATAGGAATAGGAATAGGAAATTCGACAGATGAACCAAAGAAACCTTCCAATTTATAAGTGAAGAATATCATTATTAGGTATTTTACGGATGATGAAATTGTTGAGCTATTGGAGATTTGTTCTGTGCTTCAGCAGCATAATGTAGAGGTGATTCCTGCAGGCTGCAGGTATAGTAAGTCATTTAACTGATTCTCTTGAGACATACATGATTGAACTGAGGTAAAATTATTTTAGGATAGAAAAACAACATAGACGGTGCTTGAGTTGGAAGTGAAATATTCCGTCCAATCATTTAATGCAAGTAAAATCTCGAACGCTTCCATTTTGACTCTGAATACTCAAAGCTCAAAACTAATGTGCACAAGTTTATCAACATAAAAATTGTCGATTTCAGTAAAAAGTCAAAGCCATGGCATATTTGATAAATGAATTCGTTAACCAACACCTACAAAATAGATTTCTTTTTAATGAAGAGTGAACGTGCAATATTTAAATTAAAAACATGTTAAAGTTAGCAAAGGTAATCCACATATAACTTACACAATTACTCCTGAAACATTTCTCAATCTCCGATATAATTAAAACCAATCCCTAGTGTGTTCTGCTAAGAGAGGGTTCTGGCACTTTCATCGTATGAAATTGTGAACTTTCCCAGCACAAAAGATCTTCAGCTAACCATTTCTATTTCTTTCATGTCCTAGTGACAGTCTTGGACAGCATCAATTTCTTGCAAGCGCATGTATGTTTCCATGTCTATATATGTGCAATAACACTGAAAATAGATCTTTTTCTTTAATATAAGAAAAAAATATTATGTTCTTAAGAATTTGACGGGCAAAATTCTAAGACAAAAGTTCAATCAGCATCAGCTCATTCAAGGATTTCAATGGTGAGTCAAACCACTAATTATAGCATTTCCCAGTTATCCAATTCACCTTCCTATTCAACCAACCATATCCCTAGGACAAAAAGTACCAACATAACAGAACAATTTCTAGTACTTCTGGAGTATGGAAACTCCATACTCCCAGCCTAATTAACATTTGTAATAAATAATTGGGACCCACTATTTAATTGTGACAGAGACATTAATGCTAGCAGGGACTCCCGGGGGGTACTAAAAACTTTGTAGTAACATATCCAGATCACCCATAATTCTCTTAACAAAACTGCTAACTATAAGTCAAAATCTATCCAAAATCCCACTAATCATCATTGATCAGCCATAATATCTAACTGAATCAAACAAAACACCATTACCACCTAATTAAAAACAAAATTGACTCAACAAAATGAGAATAAAAAAACTAACTTGATTGCCAATGAAATCGAGAATGTGAACCGAGCCGTTATGGGTACCGAGCGCGATCATGCGTTCAGCAACGGCAATACATGAAGCTGCATCGCTTTGGAGTAGCGTGGGCACACTGCCACCCATTCTCTGGTACTTAAGCCTCGGTTCATCTTCCTCTTCTTCCTCAGCCTCCGAATTTTCTTCTTCTGATTCTTCTTCTCTCTCGTCGTCGCCTTCCATTCCGTACTCTGATTGCTTCGGTAACATTGTACAAAAAGTAGCTAAAGTCAATGAAATTGAGTGATTGAAGAGAAATATAGAGAGAGATCTGTTGAGAATTTGGGCTGGAAATTTTGATTAGGTTTCGCCTTCCGTTTTTATTTGTTTAGAAGCTTTTGGAGTTTCGTGAGGGCGGGGAGGGCTGGCTAAAAAGTAAAGTTATGAAAAGTAGATACTAAAGTTTAGGGATAATTACAGTAAAAGTCTCAAATCTTTAATACAGATTTTTTTTAAATTTTTGATTTGTTGCAATCGTCACCTCTAACATTTTCAAATATTGCAGGTGAAGTCATTCTGAACAGTTTTCATCCACAATTTCGTTAGTTGACCAAAAAAAATTTTTGATCACATTTTTAATATTTAAAAAATGGAAAAAAAATAAATTTATATTTATCACATTAAATAATTAAAGTAATTAAAATTTTAAAAAAATATACAATCGTCTTCTTCTTCTCATCCGCATGCCCACTCCTACCCCTACCCCTACCCCTTCCCCCACCTCAAACCCAAAATCAGCCACCCGACCACCACCACCTCCACCAATTAAAAACTGAGAAAAGAAATTATACTCTACAAAAGTATCGAAACTTTACCATGCCCACCACTAATTGCACTAAAATCTGTACCATTTTCTTACACACAAAAAATGCACATTCTGTGTGAAAATATCATAGAGATTGTGTNTGAGCATGGGCGAGGAGAAGAAGAAGACGATGTGTGTGTATTTTTAATTTAATTATTTAATGTGATAATATAAAATTATTCTTTTACCAATTTTTAAAATATTAAAAATGTGGTCAAAGTTAAATATTTAGTCAACTAACGAAATTGTGGATGAAAACTGTCTAAAAGGACTTCACCTGCAACGTTTGAAAATGTTTGGGGTGACTGGTGCAACAAATCAAAGGGTTGAAGAAAATCTGTTAGTGTTTTAAAGGTTTGGGATTTTTGCTATAATTATCTCTAAAGTTTATTTGCAAGAAGAAAATGAATTTTGCATAATAATTTTATGTTCCCGACTTCTAACAAAAACTTGAAATACAATTTCAAACAAATAAAATAAAATATGAATTAGATGTTCGGCCTTTCTTTTTTAGCAAAGAAACATTTTCGCAATGTGAAACAAACATTGTCGTGTCCTATTCAACAAACTAATTATTTTTATGTATTTTTCTAGTTAATTTAAAATTTTAAAAGGTGTGATAGTAGATAAAATATGCTAATAAAAATTCAAATTGTGAAGAATGAAGAAAAAAGAAAAAAAATTATAAATTTCTTGATAATAGATAGGTTTGGTACCGATCCCAGTATTGTGTGGCTCAATCACTAAATAAATAGAGTATTGCTATTTAGCCACATTAGGATTGAACTCCAGTCTACGTGGTTGCATGATCAACATTCTATGTAACAAAATTTTATTTTTAAAACAAAAAAGTAATTAAGTGTTTTCCCACAAAAAAACCCCAAACTCTTCAATTTCCTAATAGCATCGAAGAAGGAAACTACGTAATATGTTTCAATTTCTCTCTCTCACCCTTCAACTTCGTAATAGCACTATTTTGCCTCCCTCTTCTTCCTCCACATTTCGATTGAGCCAAAAACGAAAAATTGGGTTATGCACCTTTTCTATTCAATTTTCTCTCTAAAAAGTTGATCAATAGGTGAAAGAGAAGAGGAGGCTTGAAATTCCGATGGTGCCATCAACAGAGTGCAATGGTGAAGAGGGTGAGAGATAGAAATTGAAACATATTCTATAGTTTCCTTCTTTAGTATTAAAGGAAGTTGAAGGGTATTTTTTTATTTTTTTGGGGAAAACAATACTTCTTTCTTTAAAAACAAAATTTTGCCACATAGAATGTTGATTGCGCAACCATGTAGAGTGTGATTCAACCCCAGTGAAGTTGAATACTAATACTCAAATAAATATGAAAAACACGATAAACATAGCGGGCATAATAGTCTCCTAAATAAATTTCCAAAAAATTCCAGAAAAAGTGAAATCATAAAATTCCACAAGCACAAGTAACTTAGTCTTAGAAGTAATTTTTGTCTTTTCAAAAGTCCTATCAAACGGATCCTAAGAAGTTAATTTTGAATATATTTGAGCAACTCTTTAGTACTTTGTCAAGTTACAAGAACTTCAAGAAGAAATTGACTTAAGGTAACTTTTTCAAGAAAATTTTCTATAATAAGTAAAAGAAAAAGCGAAAATACGGCCAAACAGGCCCTTAACCAATTTCTAGTTATTTGTTGTTGATTCAACAATAAACAATGACGACTACCCCAGAAAAGTGTTATTGCAACCCATGCCCCAGTCGCCTGTTGGATTATACATGCAAATCCTTCTACTTTGGAATTGTGTGTGGGTCATCTTTTTACTTGTTGAAAGGCATCTACAACTCCCCCAAAGGTGAGCACCTCATTAGTGACTCACAAGATGTATGCATCAAAGTCTCGCATTTCTACGACTTCAACTGTTGTATGGTTTATGTAAAGTAAAATGACGATTCCTAGAATTCTGGTGCCTTGGCCATCGGATTCCTCCAAATGCACCAAGGCCTCAGCCTGGCTTCCTAGCTCTCTTTGGAGGTGTGTAAAAGTCACTAGTTCAACTCTAAAATCACCTAATATGTGAATAACGCAGAATTAAATTTATCAACTAAAAGCAATAAGTCACTTTTTAATTGTTCTAGATGTTTAGTCAATCAAGTCAATTTTAACCTATATTGAATTGTGACAATAATAAATAAAGCAGTAAATAATACAAGATTCATTGACGGAGAAAATCTTTTACAGGATTAAAAACTATTATCATATGTTGAATTGCCGCAATAAATAATTAAAGCAGGAAATAACACAAGATTTCCCTATAAATATTCTACCCTATGATCGTTCAAATGTGTGGCTGAACAATATTTTGATTATATAAATCATTCTTTGAAGATTCAAACATCATTTCATTGATTCCTTAATTCAACCACAATATTATTTGTTCATTATTCAACCCACATATGATCCAATTAGTAGAGCCTTGTTGCAAGTCAAGAGTTTGTTCTTCGAAAATCAAAAACATATTCCAATATCTCTTGCATCAGCCTACAAGATCAAAACACACAAAGATCGTTTGATTAAACACCAACCCGAAGAAAGAATAGTTCTTCATTTAATCCATTGGAGATAAATCGATACCAGTGATTGGGAGTTGTTGCAGAAACACAAATTCAGGGGAACTAAGGTGAGATACCGGAGTCAAGATCTGGCGTCAGGAGCACGCAGTCCAAGATGGCTAAGGTATAAATCAGGAGTCGGGTTTGTTTTAAAGGAGCACACCTCCAATAGGATCAATGGAGACTACAGGAATTGAGGTCAGAAATTCTACGAGGTAGATGGATATGGGTAGTACTGTTTATAGTAGATTATTGACTAATAAAGTGCCGAAGTTTTTAGCCAATTGTGGTTTCTCGTGATCATCTTTGGTGTTCTTTATTGCTTTAATTATTGATTGTGGTACTCAAACTTAGGATAAATTGACTTGTCTGATCTAACCATTTAGAAATAATTAAAAAGTAACTTGTTATTTTTAATTGTATAATTCCGCACGTTGGTTCTAAATATTCGATAATTTAAAACTTTCAAGTGGTATCAAAGCCTTATTTGCGATCATCGATCCTAATTATCTAGATGAGTCTATCATTGTCCGTTCCTCATCATTTTGATAGCAATATTATGCATATTGAAAGGTTAGAATGAGAGTTTTACTTAAGTTTATAGATGAACGGGTTTGGGTGAGTGTTCAGAATGGTTGGACTGTCCCATCTACTACAGTTGCAGGTGTAGTTACCCCTACTGCCACTTGGTCTAAGAAAGATTGAGATGAGTGTAATTGAAATAATAAGAGCTTCATGCTCTATTTATAGCTGTATCACCCGAAGAGTTTAGGCGTGTGTCGATGTGTGAGACTACGAAAGAAGTTTGGGATATTCTTGAGACCACACATAAAGGAACCAAAATCGTTAAGAACTATAAATCACAGATATTGACTACTAGATTTGAGGAAATTAAGATGAGAGATGATGAATCTTTTGATGATTTCTATGCTAAACTAAAAGATATAGTTAACTCTATCTTCAATTTAGGTGATCGAATTTTAGAGGCTAAAATTGTGAGAAAAGTGATGAGATCTCTACCTGAGAAATTCAGATCTAAGGTGACTGCTATTGAAGAGAGTAAGGACCTAAATGCAATTAAAATTGAAGAACGCATAGGGTCTATCCAAATATATGAACTTAGCCCACCTCAGTCTAAGAAAGAAAAAATACATAGCCCTCAGTACAGTTAGGGAAACTGTGAGTGGCACCCCTGATGATGAAAAACTTAAGGATGAGGACCTTGCCTACCTTGTTAGGAAATTTAAGAAATGCCTTAATAAGAAGAACAGACCTTCTTAGAGATATAAAAGTAAGTTTAGTATACATAGGAAATACAAACGTGAAAAAGTAATACTCGAGATTCTTGGAAGAGGTCTTCGAGGTGTCATGAGTGCTAGGGATTTGGTCATGTGAAATCTGAGTATCCTAACCTGAAGAGAGACCTAGGCAAAGCTATGAATATTACTCTCATTGATGACGAGTCTAGCTCGGATAATCAAAGTGAGAAATCCTCTCATGATGAGACTCGGAAATATGTAGCATTCACGTGTGTCGTTAAGAATGAATCACTTGAAGATATAGAGAAATCTGAATCTTTATAGGAAAGGTCAGAATATGAGCGTGACATATATGAGGCTTTTGATGAGATGTTTTAAGATTGCCTTAAGTTGAAAAAAGTCAATAGTGCTACGTTTAAGAAGTTGCAAAGATGGAGCTAGAGAGAGAGAGAGAGAGAGAGAGACTCATATCTAACTTTCAGGAGTTTATTGAAAACCTTAGTAAATTAAGATTAGTCAATAAGCATTTAGAGACTAAGTTTAAAACTTTAACTAGCAACCTTAAGAAATCTAATGCTCAACTTCTTTCTTCCATGAGTGGATCTCAGAAACTTGACAATCTTTTAGGATTGAACAAGCATGTTGGGAATAAGGAAGGTCTAAGATATAAACAAATTGATCATAACACTGCCAATACTTCCAAAATCGCTTTTGTCCCTGTCACCAACCAGCCTAGGTATGGTGCAAATCCCAAACTCAAGAACAAGGGTATCTTAGGATAGAGACCTATTAGATGTCGTAGGACCAAGCAGCCCATAAATCAATATCAGCAACCACGTAGATTTGGACCTAGATTTATCCTTACGTGTCACAATTGTGATGAGTTTGGACACATAAGACTTCTATGTCACAAACTTTTGAAAAGAAATATAAGTCATAATATATCTAGCCGAGTTGACTTCCTTACTAATCAGGTTAGTCACTTGATTGGGCTGATGACACAATTCATTAGAATTAATTCTGCTTCTAGAAAAGTTTGGGTGAAGAAGAGTGATTTGAGAGATTGTGAATCTGATTACAGTGCTCTTGAAGGTAAGAGCAATGATGTACCTCAATGAATAGGTACTTTGGTGCTTGCATCTGCATTATTCATGATTTTTATATATATTCATGCATGCACGTATATCATTGTATATTAGGAGTTTCCTTTTGTTTTATTCTTTATTATAAAAAAATGATGAAAATGAATACAAAAAAAAAA
>CAIGRB010069649.1:31432-49833 GCA_903798255.1 Fraxinus quadrangulata
TATATATATATATATATATGAGAGAGAGAGAGAGAGAGAGAGATTTTTTTTTTTACATGTTATTTTGCTATCAAGTACTATTTAGGTTCATAATTGGTAAATTAAATTTCCATTAATTTGTTTAGAACTGGTTTGGAGTACTTGGTATAGGTTATTACATGTATCTTATGCACTGTAGACATTAGACTCTTATGAATGAATTTTGACTGCATGTTTGAGATTTGGGATGACGATCATATGTGTGGTGAATTGATTTTAAATATGGAATGACCTTTAAACTAGTCAACCTAAACTCTTATATATTCCCCCTAAAAAAATATTGCTATTAAGTTTTAAAAAAAATGAATTACATAGAATGTTATAAAACAATCTTAATACTTTTCTTCGTAACTTATATGACTTAGGCGATTAAGCCTGCTTGGTATCTTAGTACCTGGTGCCCTATAAGTCATCTGATTTTGGAGTTATCGACCTAAAACTCATTACAAATGTCATATAGAAAGTTCAATAAAAAAGATTATCCACATAAGATTTGAAAATTAAAAGAAAAATATACATATATATGTGCTCATAGATAGGGGAGAAAGAAAAAAAATGTATACAGTTAATTATGAGCTCTTTAATTTATAAAGATCCTAGTAACATTGAGTTTGATTTCATAATTTGAAGAATATATTCATTTATCAGTGATTTTTCGCACGTCATTTCTCATTGATTTAAAATTTTGAGACTTACTTACATGAGTTTAATGATATTTTTCACACACGAATGATTTATACAATTTACTTCACTAGGTTTAAAATAAGTTTGTGAAAAAAAAGTTTACTTGTTTATGAATTATGCATGTATAAGTAAACAAATAACTGTTCATAATAATAAAGTTAAAAATTTATGAAAAATTCAAAAAAGAAAAAATAGATGGTCTCAAAATTGGAGAATTTTTGTTCTCCTATCTCATATTTTTGCATAATTTTTACATCATTATACATGTGCATATTTTTTTTTACACATTCCTCTTTGTGTTTGACGTAATTATTACTTGTCTTTCATTTGTTATTTGTGACAAAAAATGTGAGAGATTGTGTATTTATTTCAGGGAGTTTAATATATTAGTTGGTGGTGGGGATATTAATTTTTTTTATTGATAGATGACTTAAGGAGTGTTATTTGATATATTTGCTGGAATTTTATTATTCATATAGTGTTGTGTTTTGTCTATATTGATATAAAATTTCATAGTTTATTTTTAAATTTATAATTCACGTGATATTGCTTGTTTCGGAATTACACGTGTTTTATTATGTGTTCAATTTAATTTAATTATATGATTTTGGTTTTGTTACTTTCTTCTTACTTTTCGTGTGGCATTGTGATTTTCATGTGTTTCAAGAAGTAGGTTGAACAAATATTGAAAAAAAAATTGGAAAGTTTATTTTTGGGGTAGTTTTGGAATTTTTTTTATTTTGAAATAAATATAATTTTGTCACGGAATGTCAAAGAGGGAGATTATTAAGTCCAAATTATATAATTGACAATTTTCTTTGTCAAAATTATGTCCTAATTGAATTGTATTAAAATTTAATTATTTTGAAATTAAAGTCAAATAAGGATTAGAAAAATCCAAGTTACGATAAAATTAGTATAGAGTTGATAGAGTCCAAAAAGAAGTCAAAGAAATCCAAAAAGAAGATCAAGATTCGAACTTGGAGAGGTTGAAATTGAGTATAACACAATTTCGCTAGCTTGTCGTCTAGCTGGCGTTCGAGTGACAAAAGCAGAATCACTGTCGCCTTGCTCTAGACTGGCTCTCGAGCGACATGTACATCACTCCCCAGTGCTAGCCTAGAGCTCGAGCAATGGGTCGACATCTAGAATCTTGTTTGCTTTAAAACAAGTTATTTTCATCCATATTTCAACCCAAACCATTTCCCTTATAAATATATTAGCCTAGAGCTCGAGCAACGAGTCGACATCTAGAATCTTGTTTGCTTTAAAACAAGTTATTTTCATCCCTATTTCAACCCAAACCCTTTCCCTTATAAATATCCTACCCTATGATCGTTCAAAAGTATGGTTGAACAATATTTTGATTATAAATATCATTCTTTGAAGATCCAAATCATTTCATTGATTCCTTGATTTAATCACAATATTATTTGTTCATTATTCAACCCATATATTGACCCATTAGTAGAGCATTGTTGCAAGTTGAAAGTTTGTTCTTGGAAAGCCAAAAACATATTCCAATATCTCTTGCATCAGCCTACAATATCAAAACACACAAAGATCATTTGATCAAGCACTAACCCGAAGAACAAGGAGTTCTTCATTTAATCCACCGAAGATAAATCGATACCAAGAATCGAGAATTTTTGTAGAAGCACAAATTCAGGAGAATTAATGTGAGATACCTAAGTCAAGATCTGAAGTCGAAGCATGCAGTTTAGGAGGACTAAGGTATAATCCAAGAGTTGAGATTTATTTTGAAAGAGCACGTGTCCAATAGGATTAAGGAAGACTGCACGAATTGATATCAGAAATTCTACGTGGCAGACATGTCTGGGCCGTATTGTAAGTTTGCTTCGATTTATAGTGGATTATTAACTGACAAAGTTCTCTAAATTTTTACCCAGTTGGGACTTCTTCGTGATTATTTTTGGTGTTCGTTACTGTTTTAATTATTGATTGCGTTATTCAAATATACGATAAATTAACTTATTTGATCTAATCATTTAAAAATAATTAAAAAGTGACTTATTGTTTTTAATTGTATAATTTTGCAGGTTAGATTTAAATATTCAAAAATTTAAAACTTTCAATTTCCAATCCAATCTACGCTGTCTTTCATTTTAATTTTATTTCAATGACACAATAAAATATTATAAAAGTATTAAACAAGTCACCATATGTCAAAAATAAAAGTTAAATGTACCCAAATTTGATCATTAATGGGTGCTTCTCTCTCTCTCTCTCTCTCTATTAAGTTCAAAAATTAACCTAATTTTGTCAATTTTGTAGTATATAATTTATATCTTTATTACTAGTGCTTCAACCTTTCTATCATTGACTTTTTATCTTTTTCGAATCAACATCCGGGCAGATTTTCAAAACATTGATTATGCCATATACATTTTCTTGTCAATTTTCATTTGTCTTCAGGTGACCTGTTGTTGCCAGAATAATCATTCTAAGAAAAATGAAGAAAAGAATCATAACAGGCTGAAAGGAAAAATTAAGATTAAGATTTGGAAGGTAAAGATACAGAATTATTATATGAGATTGTAGATACCTCCTAGATTCAATGTTTCATACCTTGTACAGCCATACAGGTAACACAAAGTTTTCCGGTCCCAATTGTAGATACTTCTAGATTCATTGTTTCACATTTTTATATTCCACGTCAAAACTTATATCCCCACCACATTTTAATTGATAAAATGTCCTTAATTGTTACACTTATGCCTCTAAATTTTTGATCGCATTATTACTTAAACCATTAAGTAATTAGCACTTACTGCCTCAGATGACGATTTTCTCATAAAAACTCGATTAACGAACCATAAAATAAGGGACAAATATTTAGTCTTTTTTATTTGTTACTCTCTCCGTCCCATAACGATAGCTTGTTTCCTTTTTTCGGCTATCTCAAATTATAGGTCATTTTTCTTATTGATTGTATAGTTGATTTTTTAGTTTTCTAATATGTCTTATTTAATCCTTGTTTGACATTATTTATTTCAAAACTCTTTTTTGTACATATTTATTTTCATCTACACATTCACACTTGAATATTCCTCATGAAAAATCAAAATTTTCCTTACTTTTAACCACACATTTTCCAAATATTCACTATTTAAAACATTGAAAATCCCGAATAATGACAATCAAACAGGGGTTTAATGTTTCTAGTTATCGACAAGTATAAACTGTTCTTATTTAAGTACTGAGGTTTTTTATTAAAATTTTAAGACGAAGAGCCTGAATTTTGAACATTAAAGTTATTTAGCATCTTTTTGATAAAGCTTTTTAGATATTACTAGTCAGAATTGAACATGTATTGTACGTTATTTTGAAATATTTTGATAAGTGTTGTAAAAATAATATTTGAGACTATTTTGTTAGGAAGATTTGATGAGTCATAAACGAACTAAAAAAAATAAAATTTAGGATAGAAATTTAAGAGAATAAAATTATACTCTCAAAACTCAATTTCTATGATTCAATTTTTTTGTGATAATAAAATACTACAAATAAGCAACATTTTTATACAACATTTGTTACGTAAGAATTAATTGCTAATACATGAATTCAAATAACCATTAAAATTCATAGATACATGAATAGAAATATATTCATCTATAATAACTCTAGATTCGTGTAGATCAATATTTATCAAATCAAGATTATTGTAATTGTTAATTAATTAAGAATTAATAATACGAAATTCATACATGATAAAGATTTAATATATTATAGATTTTGTAGTATTTATTACATATTGAATAACGAAAAATAAGATATTATTGAAATAATTGAATTGTAATAGAGTTATAATCGTCCAAAACATGATTACACGTTATTCTGAAATACTTTATAAGTGCTGTAAAAGTAATATTTGATACCAATTTGTTGGAATGATTTGATGAATCTAAAAAGAGTTCAAGAAAATAAAATTTATGATATAAATTTAAGATAAGAAAATTGTACTATCAAAACTCTACTTCTATGATTCAAAATTTTTGTGATGATGAAATACTGTAAATGAGCAATATCTTTGAACTACATAATTTGGTACATCTAATTACCCCTTTTATTAACATTAGTCAAAATTGAACGTGTATTGTACGTTATTTTGAAATATTTTAGAAGTGTTGTAAAAGTAATATTTGATACCAATTTGTTGAGAGAATTTGATGAGTTTCAAACAAACTAAAGAAAATAAAATTAGGATAGCAATTTAAGAAAAGAAAATTGTACTTTCAAAACTGAATTTTTATTATTCAATTTTTTTTTTGTGATGATGAAATACGAGGAATAACATTATTTTTATACTATATTTGGTACATAAGAATTACTCAATGCGTCCCATTTATATAGGCTGCTTTTGTTTTTCACACGAATTAAAAATCTTATTTAATGTTAGGGAAAAAAATAATTTTTGTCAAAAACTTTCTTAATTCACTCTTATTTAATTATCAACAACTAATAGTAGATTATTGGAAGTAGTAAAGAAATTGAATAATTTAATTTTCAAGGTACAATTTCAAGATTAAGTAGGGAAAATTGATTATAACTAAGCAAATTAAACCCTTGTTTAGTTCTCATTATTTTCAAAATACATTTTTCTCTCTTTTATATTCAATCACACATTTTTCAATAAAAATAATATTACATACAAATTCAAAAATTTTCCTTATTCTTTATCCACACATTCTCCATCAAATAACTATTCCAACATGCATTTTACCAAAATAATGGGGCTCAAATAGGCTTTAAATAATGTTATATTAGTAAACGAACAAAATAAAGTATTCTCAATAAAGAAATAAGACTATATAATTGAGACAAGAAAATAAGGAAAGCAAACGTATATAAATATGATGGATGGAGTAATTGCTAATACATGAATTTAAATAGGCATTAAAATTCCTAGATATATAAATAGAAATAAATTCATTTATAATAACTCTAAATTCATGTATATCAAAATTCGTTAGGTCAAAATTAATTGAGTTTAGATTATTGTGAATGTTAATCAATTAAGAATTAATAACAAAAAATTCATACAAGACAAATATTTAATATATTATAGATTTTGTAATACTTATTACATATTGAAAAAATCAAAGGCGAGATATTATTGAAATAATTGAATTGTGACATGGTTAAAATCGTTTAAAAAATGATTCTCACTTGATGTGATATTTAGCCCCTATTTGGTAGAAATAAAATTCAGATTTTAATTTAAATCAAAGTTAACAATTCATTTTAACCACATATTTTATAGGACCCAAAACTTTTCAACTACATATTTAATCAATTTTTATCAAAATCAACTAAAAATCTGATTTTAATCCTCACCAAACAAGGGCTGATATATTATAGATAAGTTAGTTAAATTTTATTTTTAACCACATATTTTACTAGATCTACAATTTTTATTCACTTTAAGCCACACTTTGGGACTCGCCAACTAATAATATCAATAAAACTTGTCAAATATGGGGTTATATTGTTTATTCGATTTCTATTTTAGAGTTGAGCTCCGAAAGGATCAAAGTATTCTCAAATACAAGTCTTAAATTGTATAATAAAAAAACACTTATATAATTTCATGTAAAACTGTAATATAACGTCAACTTTGAACTTCATTCAATTTACTCTCTTGGCATAAAAATACTATACTTTGTTGGAGAACAGGGATGATTGCGGCATCGAGAGTGACGATACATAAATTATACAAAATATAAAAAAATTCAACGATTTCTCCATTTTTCCACACGAGTTATAAACTAGAAACTAGTGTTGGTTCGAATTTGATGACTTCCACTCAAGGGATCGGAGAATAAAGCAACGAACCAAAATCAAAAAAATTGAAGATTACCAATGAAAGCAACGAATCAAACACCAAAACAAAAAATGGATTTGAAAACGAACATCGATGGCTTGAACACGATATCGCTGTCCTCAAACTATATTTGCTTTCTCTCGGATAGAAATAATGCTTGTAGGGATTAAGACAAATGGTTTGTAGAATTTAAAAAAGTCTTGTAAAAAATTAACACTCAAGTATTAAGTGTAATTTTCCAAAATTTGAAGAACACTAAAAAATGATTTGAATATGATGAAGAAAATTGTGATTTCTTGTTGTTTTTAGAATGACTTTTTGTTTTTGAATATGACAATGGTTTTTGTATGTTTTCAATAGCATTATAATGATTACAAACCACCTATATATAACCAAGAGACTTGGTCATACGAAATGGTGCCAAAAACCCTCCAAAAGTCACCAAAATTTTGAACAAAACGGTTACTAACGACTCTTTGGCATTCTATGAGGTCGCATAGTTCAACACTATGCGACCGCATAGTTATCTTCACGACAGGGAATTTGGCCTCTAATATAAATTTTCATTCAACATTATCCCACAACCATTTTTATTCAACTTTGAATAATATTTTCAATAATTCTCCACTTGTTCAAAATTAAATAAAACCTCATATTCAAAGTATACAATACTTATGCATAAAGATTAGATATCTTTCGATTTGAATCTAACCATATTATAATTCAAATAAGATAAAGTCGGAATTAAAGATAGTATGGAAACTTTGAACCAATGATTTCACATGACAATACCGGTAAAAACAAATACACAAGTATCACGCGTCCTCAAGTTTCTCAATCTCACTTAGTGCTATTATGGCCTTGCGCTCATCCTTTTCAACAAACTTTAAAGAGAGAAGTTCTAACTCTCTATTGAGGCGACACCACCTTGAAGTTTATCTAGGTGAAGTTCTTTCAGTATATTTGTTACTTTTTAGATATACTTGTACTTAGTATTGAACTTCATTAAGAGTTTAAAGTTCAATCCTAACTTCAGTAACAACCATCATTATTTAACTAGAATAGGGTTATTATGGATTACATAATGCTGAAACTATCCATATATCGAATGACTTGTTGTTACCCTTTGAACCCGTGGATTACTTTTTAAGTAATGATAAATAGGGTTGCTATCATTGATAGACTTTTAGTTCAAGAGTTTCAACCTCATTCTACTCGAAGTAGATGTTATTAAATCTCTATTTAGAGGTTTAGTTGATGGATCCGCTAAATTCTCTATTGACTTTACATAATTTAGGGAAATTATTCCACTCTTGATTAATTTCCTTATGTAGTCATGTTTTAGATTGCTTTTGCTAATGTGGATTGACTATCACACATGATAGATATCGAAGATGTATTCTTCGGTTCCAAATGTATCTCATAAAGTAGATCCTTAAACCACTCAACTTCTTTCTCGATTTCTGATAATACTACAAATTCAGATTCCATAGTTGAGTGTGTTATACATGTTTGCTTCTTCGATTTTCAAGAAACAACACTACCTCCAAGAGTAAACACCCAACCAAAAGTGGGTTTACTTTCACCCGTGCTAGATATTCAACTAGCATATGTAAATTCTTCCAATACAATCGAAAATTTAGTATATTGCAGACCCAAGTTCTTGATTTTCTTTAAATATCCAAGAACTTTTCCAATGGTTTTTCAATGATCATTGCTCGAATTACTAGTAAACCTACTAAGTTTACTAATTGCATAAGCTATATCTGGTATTGTGCATTGAACATCGTACATAAAACTCTCGATAGCACTTGTATACTTTAGTTGAGCAATTTATCTTCCATCATTCTTTATTAGCTTCGAATTTGGATTAAGATGGGGTACTACAATATTTTATGTTCAAATGTTTGAACTTATCTATCACACTCTCGATATAGTGTGATTAACTTAAGTGATAACCCCCACTAGTTTTAGTAACTTTGATATCCAAAATGATATCCACTTGTCCAAGATCTTTCATCTTGAATGTGGAAGATAGAAACCTTTTCGTTTCTGTTATTCCATCCATGTGATTACTCATAATCATCATGTCATCAACATATAAACATATAACTATCACATAATTAACACATACTTTAGAATATAAACATTTATCTATACCATTATGTTTAAAACCAAATGATATAATAGTTAAGTCAAATTTCTCATGCCATTTTTTCTTAGGTACTTGCTTCAATCCATATAATGACTTAACTAATTTGCATATCTTACTTTCATTTCCGAGTAGAACAAACCCTTCAAGTTGTTCTATATAAACCTCCTCATCGAGATCCTCATTCAAGAATGCTGTTTTGACATCAATTTGATGAACATGCAAGTCATATATCGAAGCTAATAAGAATAATATCCTAATTGATGTTATTCTAACTACCGATGCATAAGTATCAAAATAGTCTATTCCTTTCTTCTGTCTATAACCTTTAACTACTAGTTTAGCCTTAAAGGTATTAAGAGAACCATCAACATTGTACTTTCTCCTAAACACCAATTTACATCCAATAGATTTAAATCCGGGAGGTAAATCGACAAGTTCCCAAGTATTGTTAGACATTATTGAATCCATTTCATCCATAACTGCATCTTTCCAAAAAATGTTATCCCGAGAATTCATGACTTTTCTATAAGTTTTAGGATCGATTTCCACTTGTAGAATAAAATGAATTGTTCTTACAACATTCACTTCCTTCTACTAAGTAAAAGAAAATAGGTTGAGAGTCAATTTCATCCGATCCTAAAGACTTCTTAATTCGAGTTCTTTTGCTCCTTCGATTTTCATTAAATTTATCAACATCTTTAGAAGATGTTTCATCTTGTGTTCACTAGAGTTGGAAATTTCTTTATTAATTTTCCTTAATTCATTATCCGAAAATAGTGAATACTCGAAGAATTCTACATCGCTAGATACAATAATCACATTGAACTTCAAATTCAACAATTGATAAGATTTGCTATTGCTAGCATATCCAACAAAGGCACATTTGATGCCTCATGGACCTAACTTGATCATATTAGGATTCGTGTTCTTACAATAAGCAAGACACTCTTACACTTTGGAATATCAAATGTCCATTTTTCTTTCTTTCCACAATTCGTAAGGAGAAACCTTACTAAATTTAGAATAAATCATATTTAATACCCTACATGCACTCAATAATGCTTCACCCCATAAATTAAATAGCAACTTAGCATAAATCAACATGGCATTAACATTTCAACTAAAATTTTATTTTTTTCTTTCAGCCAAACCATTTTGTTCGGGTGTCCTAGGTGCAGAACAATGATGAACTATGCCTTTTTGTTCACAAAATCAATTAAAATCACTAGAAAAGTACTCACCTCCTCTATCACTTCTTATAATCTTTATTTTCTTACTTAGGTAATTTTCAACTTCATTTTTATATACCTTAAATATATCAAATGCTTCATGTTTATGCTTTATCAAATATACATACGTATATCTAGAGTGATCAATAAAACATATCAAATGCTTCATATTTATGTTTTATCAAATAAACATACGTATATCTAGAGTGATCATCAATAAAAGTAATGAAATACCAATTACCACCTCTAGTTAACATGCCATTCAATTCACATATGTCAGTACGAATTGATTCTAAAATACTAGAAGTCCTATTAACACTTTGATATGGCTTTTTAGTTATTTTAGATTCTATACAAGTTTGACATTTAAATGCATCATTTTCATTGTATAAATTAAGTCACATTTCAACATCCTTTTTATAGTATTTTTCCCTATGTGACTTAATCTAGCATGCCATAATGAAAATGAATTAACGATATAAGCAATATCCACTTTATTATTAAAAGATTTGTCAGCAGTATAAAGCTCGACCATTCCTTCACTAGAATAGCCATTTCCAATAAATTTCTTATTTAGGAATAGTACAAGTTTACCGGATTCATAAACACATTTTATGCCCAATTTTCCTAAGAGATTTTCGCTAACTAAGTTTCTATTCATATCAGGAACATGTAGTACATTTGTCAAGATAACAGTTTTTCTAGAAGTGAAGATAATATTCACATTTCCTTTTTCAAATACCTTGGATCGAACCTCGTTACCCATCTGAATCTCTTGTTCTCCATCAATTTCATAATAAGTCTTGAATAATGACTTATCATATGATACATGTACTATTGCACACCTATCATACTACCAACCGAGAACATTTCCCTTAATAGCATAGATTTCGCTTATGGTGGCCACAATATTTTTTCTTTGATGGAGTTTACTTTTCCTTCGAAGTTGTTTCTTTTTCGATATCGACATTTTTTTGCATAATGTCTAGATTTTTCACACATGAAACAACCACCTTTGATTTTCTTCTTGGAATTGTTAAAGTTTCTTGAAAGCTTTTTCTTGTTGGATTTAGTATAAGGTTTGATCTTCTCCACGGTATTTCCTTTTGAAGTGCCTCCATAAAAATTATCATTCTTATCTCTTGCCCTCGACTCTTCCTCAATTCGAAGATGTTTTTGCTACTGTTCCAAAGAATAGTCTTCAAAACTATGCATTATTTTCTTCCGGTGTCCTTTTCAAGTTCTTGAAGTTTAGCAATGATTGTTCCCACTTGGAAAGTTTCCGGAATCTCAATCGTGATCGCCTTCCACTTGTTGACAAGTACTTACAATTCATGAATTTGGGGAAGAAGGGAGATATTCTTTAGAAATTTGAAATCGAAGTACCCTGAGATTAAAAATTTCTTAGTGACTTCTTCTTCGACTTTGTACATACTCTCCAAAGCATTCCAGATTTCCTTTGCCAATGTCGTGTTGGTGTAGAGATTATATAACCGGTCTGATAATGCATTCAAAATGTGACCGCGGCATATGAGTTCATCTTCTTGACGCTTTTATCTTTCGGCCTTCACCGCATTAGTTTATCCATTTGTTGGTTCGGGTAATGGCGCCAATTCCGAATCAAGTATGTAAAAAATCGTTAACCTTGTTACAAGAAACTTCAGTTTATCTTGCTATCTTGTGAAATTCATTCCATCAAAGCGATCCAACCATACAAGGTCTTGATTCATCAACTTAATCGTCGTCAAAGTGCTTTTATTCTCCATAGTCAAGATTATAGTTTGAGAATGTTGGTTGGAATTTGATGACTTCCACTTGAGGGATCGGAGAATAAAGCAACAAACCAAAACCAGAAAATTGAAGATTACCAATGAAAGCAACGAATCAAACACCAAACTAGAAAATGGATTTGAAAACGAACACCGATAGCTTGAACACGATATCACTGTCCTCAGACTATATTTGCACTATCTCTGATAGAAATAATGCTTTTAGGGATTAAGATAAATGGTTTGCAGGATTTAAATAAGCCTTGTAAATAATTAAAGAATGATTTGAATATGATGAAGAAAATTGTGATTTCTTGTTGTTTTTGGAATGATTTTTGGTTCTTGAATATGTCTATGATTTTTGTATGTTTTCAACAACATTATAATGATCACAAACCACCTATATATAGCCAAGAGACATGGTCATAACAAGTAGTGCCAAAAATCCTCCAAAATTTTGAACAAAACGGTCACGGCTCTTTTGGCATTTTATGCGGTTCCATATTCAACACTATGTGATTGCATAGTTCTCTTCATGGCCCGGATTCTGATCTCTGCCTTGGCCTATGCGACGCAGCCAAGACCGCATAGGCCAAAATTTGGCCCCCAATATAGATTTTCATTCCACATTATTCCACAGTCATTTTTATTCAATTTTGAACAATATTTTCAACAACTAGAACTAGTAAAACCCATGTCGTAGTAAAACATCGAAGAAATTACTTTGGATGAAAATATGAGAGTTATTCCGTTTGAAACAATATCTCACTATAAATTGCCATATTTATGAAATTGGTACATTGGTCATCTATTTTGATGCAACTGTTGACTGTGTGATGCTACCTACCATGTTCAATGCCACACATGGCTGATCAACAGGTACCTGAACAATCAGAAGAAATAAGCGCGAAGTCAAAAATTATTCAAAAAAATTTGGTATCTCTCCTTGTCTTACTCGAAATGTTCTAGCAATCAAAGTGGAAGAAAACCTTCAACAAAGGCTCAATTGATACAAAATAAAAAGCTGAAGATGACAAATGCCAAGAAAACATTATTGGGAGACAATTATGTAAAGGTTAAAAATCCCGATATGCTATTTTCTCTTGTCGTTGTTGTTGGATGATGAAGACATCTCAACAAGCAAAGAAACAACATCAGTCAATAACTAGAGCACACAATTATGATGTGTATGTCTAATCTTGAATCTTGATAATACTAGGAAGGGTATTTCAATATGAAAATGACATATGAACCACAATTCATAATTTGTTAAAAGAGACAATAAGTATGATCAAGTAATGGGGAAATTGACTTACAAAATGGCCAGCACCAAGAATCCAATAGAAATGCAAATTCCTGTATGATTTGGTGAAGCCCTTTGTGGTTTTTTCTCCATTACAAAAGATTGGTGATCGGTTCATGCTCAAGAAAGTTTGCAACCCGTCCCATCTGTAACCATAAATTAAAGAAAATAATGAACACAATTACGCTTTTGATGTGTCTAACATGCATATTTGTCATACGTAATGATACTGTTCTTTTTTTTGTAAAAGAAAATCTATTCACACAACACTATTTATTATCGGCGCCACATTTTAATTGCAAGGAAGGTACCTAAAATTTGCTCAGTTTTGCACTTTATGTCCTCAATTTTTTGTCATCTTTTTATCCTTAACCTTCAATTAATTAACACGTCTAGTGTCTAATTACGATTATCGTTCAAATATTCTACGTTATTGCATTGAAATGAGGGGCAATAATTTTGTCGAACTTTTGTATTAGTTGTTTATTTTGGTTATTTAAAAATACGAGAGACTTATAAGTATTTTTACACCATTCTATCATTTTTTTTTTTTTGGAGAGAAACCATAGCAATTAAAATGTGAGCAAAAATTAGAAATATCGATAGCAATTAAAATGTGATAGTTAAGTAAAATTGTGGTGATCTTACTTGAGTTTTTCAACCCAGGCTTCAGTTCCCATGGTTGAGCAAATGAGGTCGAGCTACAACAATACACGTCGTTTATCGTTAGTTTGAAGAAGAAGATTGACTACTGCCAACTAATATACAATAACTCAACCGAAGTTACTGAACAATAGACAAAATTTTGCTACATAGTTTCCACACTAACAAACATGCAGCTAAATTATATTTTAGTGCAATGCTACAAAAATAGTTGTGTATAACAACAAAACAGTTCTTACTTGACCATTATAGATAGTAATATTGACTCCTTTTTCCAACAGTTCATCAACCTGTAAATCAAGCACCAATAAATAAGAACATATGGATTCTATTAAGCATCATTAAACTCTCTTAGATTGAAAAAATTATTTATTTGTATATCATCTTTAAAATGTCTCTTCCCACGTAGGTCGAATTCATTTTTTCATCAAAGACTCGTGAAATTTATATAAATGCGTGACACTAGATGGGTGGGCATTTCGAGGGCCAGTCATCATTACAATGATAAAGAAACTTTCTTGGTGACTTAGATTGCTCAACTATATGTAGAGGGACAGAACTAACTAATATTCGATCAAGTAAAACCAAATTTGTAGTTGAAGGGTCACTTTTACATGTCAAGAAACTCAAGGGAAGTTAGTACAAGTTAATCATGGAATAGTCTTTCCTTCTAAATTTCATTTGTCTTCAAGCCTCAAGTTGCTGCCAAAGTAATCTTTGAAAGAAAAGTGAAGAAAAGAATCCTAATAGACTAAAAATGAAGAATTAAGATTAAGATCAGCAGGTAAAAGATAAAGAGCTATTATTCAAGAAAATTAAGGTTTTGGTAAAAGATAAAGAGCTATTATTCAAGAAAATTAAGGTTTTCGACAGCAGTTTCTTCTACCTATATCACAGATAGGGGCCTTCTCGGAAGTTTCTTTTAGACCAATTCCCTATTTTAATTGGAAAATTGTTAAAAGAGGTTGTTGTTACCTCATTGATCCTAGGTCTCATAAAATCCCCTTCTTGTGCACTGAAAACAAGATCTGATTGCGCTCTCCATCTGCGAAAAACTACATTAATTACGCATTTTCTAGTCAATCGAACACTAAAATCCTCGTAATTTGATTGTCAGAAAAGAAACTAACTGAACATTATCCGGAATCTTTAACTTCTTTTTAATAGCCCCGTTCATCAGGCTATGAAGATCTCCGTCACCATCAGCATTAGACCTCAAGAAATTCAAGTACTTAGAGTATCCTTTCCTTCCAATTTGTCGGGATAGCTCAGAAGCTGTCAACGATAAACGTTCACTGCTTGAATCCTGAAGAAAATTGAAGAAATTCTGCGAACACATGACTCGACAGTATTCGTTAACAATGTATAATACTGTAAAGTACACCTTATTAAATAAAATAGACGAGGAAAGATGAAAAGTTACCACTGAATTGCTGCTAGCGTCAATAACATTCTCAAGTTCATTCCAAGAGTCTGTTGCTTCTAGAAATTTACCGGCGTCAATTTGTTGTTTAATTTTCTCAGCAAGACTGTTTTATGAAACACTTTTTGTTAGCCAACACTATTGTTTCGACTCTAAAGCATGAAACGAAGGATATACATGTTGGACCATCAGCGTAGATCGACCTATAAATCTGCTCGTCTTATATTTATATTTTGCGTATTGTTACTTTTAGCAGTAGGGTCGGGAATTAATCCGAAATAATACAATCATTCTAAGAAAAGGAAGTTGAAAAATCTAACCGGTTTGATTCCTTCAGGCCATTGCTGCCAATTCTTGAAACATCTTTGAGAAGAGGACCCCATGAGAACTACATTGTACATGTGAAATCGAGAAGTAGTACATGGTACAGTTGTCTTAAACAGCAAAAGTTGAATGAAAAATATGTTAATTTACAGTTGAATCAGCTGCATACCACAAAATCTTCTGGTGAAATCCAAGTGTCTCCCAATGCAATTCCTACAAACCAAGAACAAAGTCCAAAAATGTAAGGATTCTCCTCGTATGTGATAGTTTAAGCTCTAATCCCTACTTTCTAGAGGAAGAACAATAAAAAACCACTTAGACAACAAGCAATGCGTAGATTTATAGTGATTTCATCTCAACGTGAGAGCTACGTCCCCTCAAAGCTATACCTTACACAAAACGACCTCCTAATAAATCCTTTATATGGTAAGAAATTCAGGGCGGCCTGGTTCAACAAAGAATCAATCTTTTCCCCCAACCAAGTTTTATTTCAAGTACCGGGTCAGCTACATGAACTCGTCTACGCCACTCTATTTACAGATCCAGAACAACTACCTCCACATTGGTCATTTCGTTTGGTCCATAAATTCCTCTTCTAACTTGTTCTGCTAAGATCATTGTTACTCTTATGAACGGAAATCTATTTAAGTTATTCGATTTCCGACTGAGATTAAAAATTATGATTACCTCCAAGTTTGAGCTTTAGTTTTCCAGCCTCTATTGCCTTGAGAGCTGATAATCCAAGAGTAACAGCATACTTTCCTCCATAAGACTCCGCTACAATATATAGAGAACTCTTCTGAAGGCTCTCATTTCTGTTGAAAACTTCTATCAACAATGTAGTTAAATCAGTGGCTGCTTCATCATCAGTTTTCACAAACAGTTTAGTATCCTCAATGTAACTGTATCCCGTACCAACCGGATTATCCTACACACACAAAAAAAAAAGGAAGTAATGAACCAGATTTTCTACTGCTATCTAATCCTCATGTCGGTCAATTATCTGGAATGTCATACTCACAACAAATAGGAGATCAGCATGTTTAAGCCATGTTGAGTTTCTAGGCTTCAAATAATTGTCTAAAGGTCCTATTTCTTCAAAATTTCCAATCCCAACTCCAGAAGCACCCTGAAGAATAATACCGAACAATATTAAATAACAATAATTGAACAGTATTAAAGAATAAAAAGAAGCTAAGATTTTGTTCATTATAGTGTTTAGTCTTGTCGAGTACTAAACATGCGTCTGTGATTAACCAGAATGACCAAGGGAGATTAAAAAGGAGAAGAATGAGAGCTGTTCTTTTGGTTTAACTTGTGTTGATGGAGATACAATTGACTGCCTCGAACTGATATGATAGGAGTTGAAATCCCAACTCTACATAAATACTAAAACTTACAGGACCTCCCTGGAGCCAAAGAATTACAGGCCTTGGCTTGTTTGAATCTTGAACAATGTATGGACTTCTGTAATACCACCAGAACATGTAAGCTTCTGTTTACAGACACAAACAGAAGAAAAGATCAGCATATATATTGCATGAAATTTGTATCTAAAAGGTGAAAAAGAATAAACATGATTTCATCTTCTCTTAGAAGATGTTATTCATCGTAGCATTAGAGCAAGTTTCGATTAGATTGAGAAAATTGAACTTACTGGGCCGGACTTCAACATATCCCCAAAATTCTGATCCATCTTCTGTTTTTTCAGCTTCGGGTGCAGGTGCTCCATGAAACAGTGTAACAAGAAACAAGAAAATAACAAGAAGAAAACCAGGAATATGGAAATTTTCCATTTGAAAGAAATAAAGCTGGAAAATATGAAATCCCCACTTCACAGAATGAAAAGAAATGTTTAGTATTGTGCGTTTTTTTTTTTATACAAGGGGTGTTTATAAATTCTAATGAGTTTTGTAATTTGAATAGGTTTTTATAATATTTATAAGAATTTCATTAAAAATTATGAAATTTTTGTTATATGTATTTTTAAGCTTGAAATCCATTCAAAACTTTTAAAATTCTTCTATTAATGAAATCCTTATAAATTCACGAGTTATTGAAGGTATCAAGATTTTGAAGGATTTCATTGAAATTCATTAAAATCTTAGTTGAGAATATCTAGATTTTAATGGATTTTATTAAAATTTATGAAAATCTAAATTGGGGACACCTAAATTTAGAAGAATTTTTAAATTCATCAAAATCTCAATTGAGGATACGAGATTATCTTTTAGATTTTTAATTGGAAAAATAAGTATTTATTTTATAAATTTTGTCCAATTGTGCACCAAAAAAGAAAATAGTATTTATGATAATTATGATAAGTGTTCTAAAAAGGCGTGTCTAGACACAAAACTTGATCTAACTAGTTAATCACGCTTTACACTTTTTAAAATACTGATTATAATACAAAAACACATATTAATGTTCTATTGTACTACAAAAGTTTTAGCATGCACTGGGATTAGTCGGGAGTCAACATTTTAAATAAGGATAATGCTATCTATCACTAGTGATGCTAGATTATCAATTTAGTCGGCAACATTTTATATGTTTAATTAAATGAGTCTTATGAATTTACATTTAAATGAATATATAATTTAATGGCATATAATTACTATTAGATTGGTGCTTAATACCAACAATAATGAATAACATTATTCCTCAATAAATAAACAAAAATGTTATGCATTAAGCCCCAATTAAATTATAATTCATATATTTTTCTCTTCTGATTAATCACACATTTTTAATAAAATAATATAACACGTAAATCTAAAAAAGATTCTTTTTTTAGCTACATATTCTCCAAAAAATTATTATTCCGCTCATTATAATATGGAATAATGGGAGCCAAATAGGTGCTAAGTAGGACATCCTCATCAATCAAATAGTCAAATTTTATGGAAAATAATTCTATATATTGTACCATAATAAATTAGGAATGTTAGAATCATGCTACACGTA
>CAIGRB010069652.1:0-13106 GCA_903798255.1 Fraxinus quadrangulata
ACTTTGATCATTGGTTTATATAGTAATATCTTCCTGTTGGTGGAAGCTCAAAAGGGGATTAGGATTTATCCTAACCTCTTACCTTAGGGAAAAAATTCCTCGTGTTCTTTACTGTCTTTTTCGTTTATTCTTGCACATTTAATTGTTAATAGTTGATATATCTTCAAAATCCTGATCATATAGTTGTATGCTCGACGAGATGATTTATCCATAATTTCAATTGCAATATGATTTCAATAACTTGAATTATTCTCATTAGATGATATATTTTCTCCCCCTCACTTATATATTGTACCAAATGCACAGCTTATTGACGCATTGTTTCAAGATGTTTTGTATTGCACTAGGTTATATTATGAATCCATTTCAAAATTTCGATAAACGTATAGCTTTTAGACATTTTCCATAGTGTGTGCTCTTTTAGCCTTCCTTCCAAAGATGCTAAAATTGTGCATAAATACAGTCATATCTAATTACACACACACACACAATTTTTTTTGAAATTGATCGTAATGGATCACATTATATAATTAAAATCGATACCACTCATGAACATAGAACAATGTGGTATTTATAATACTTTCAAAGTATTTTTCACTATCTCCAAATACGAAAGCATCTTAAAAATTAACTCTCACTAGATTAGAAATCGCTTAATAAATATTCTTGATTTTAAAAAATTAAAAGTTAATCAAGTAAGAAATAATTTCATTTTTGTAGTAAATATTTTTTTAATCATTGAATATAAATATTTTCAACCATTAAAAATTTTATTCTCCCAAAAAATAGGGTTCAAACAAACTCTTAAGTATCCAACTATCGGCTGAAAATGTATAAGTTGATTGTGTGGAGTATCATTAGTCCTATTGAAAAAGGGTATGTTGTTTGAGACAAATTGATAACAAATGGCATCAGTTGAAATTTTTCTTTTGTACGTGGAGATTAGACAATGTTATTTTTGAAAATTGGTTTAGAAGATTGAAAATTTAGTTAAGTGTCAAAACCAAAATCTTGAAAAAGTGACTTTCGTGTCAATTTCGACTAAATATTCAGACTTGATCCGATGGTTAAATTACGTATATAAATAGACCAACTTGTTCTACTCGTCGAGTAGATCGTTGTAGTATATTTGGAATCTCAAAACAAATTCCAGATGAATGAGAAATTGCAGTTCAAAATTGGGAAGAAAAATAGAGGAAGTTGTCTAGAAAATTGACTAAGGTTGTTGCTAGCTTATGGCTGGACTGTCGCTCGAGCGACATGCCGCTAGCTCGAGTGAAAGAGTCTCTATTATTTTCGCTTGAGTGAAGAGATGGCGACAGACTAGCGACAGTGAATGGTGCGACCTTTTATAATAATTTTTGAGCTTGGGGCGCAGCATTTCATTCACAACCCTTCATCCTCTATTTATAGGACCCATTGAACGTCCCTTATGCATCCTATATAATTATATATCATTCTTTACATGTTATATTGCATAAAACACTTCATCAAAAGTGATTTTTTTGTATAAAATCATAAGTTCGATAAAGAGATAATTTCGTTCGAGTTCGTTGGTTTAAGCCATTTACGTGGTCGTTGTATCTTACGAGATAGTTGGCGAAAAATCGTTAGTACCGATGCGGAGCAAATCTATTTTAAAGACAAAGTGTTCAACACTTGCCTCAACCAATCGCATCACTTACATTTCTTCTTTTATTATCCTTCTTATTTCTGAAACATTTAACATTGGTTATATGTTTATATTGTAAGGTTCAACGACGTGCTTTCATTCAAATGTGAAAAATGACGAGTCCATATTCATGTATTCGGATTAGGTAAATCATTAAGTTGTCATCTCAACTATTTTGGTAAGTCGGATTATGTTTCGATTTCATTAGCATATAAACAGTATGTTTGTCGTGAATATAATATGTACATTATCAGTGTAATATCCCCAACAGTTAGATCGATTCTGAACAACATTAAAATCATGAAATCCCTAACAAGCATATCATCCTAGTCAACTACATCCACTGTTGCACGAGGATCGATCAGGTGGATGTGGACCCGGTGGAACGATTCCCAATGGATTGTTGTTTTTGTTTGTTATCTCATATGTGACTCTTCTCTTGTTTCTCTTTGTTTTTGTATTCTACGGTGGAAAGTTTGTTCAATTTCTGACTTTAAATCAACTAAACCAAAATTCTTCGAACAAGGCATACACGAGCACAAACCTGAAAACAATAAAAAGGAAAGAAAAATCAGCATAAAAAAGAAAAATTTGTTAAAGCTAAAACTAACTGAAGTAACAATCAATCCCTGAGAAGATACTAAAAACTTCTTGTCGATTTTATCCCGCAAGAGAGTGAATCTTTAACAAGTTATATAATGATTAGAGGGTATCGTCTCACAAAAATTGATTATTGATCTCAATTTAATCTATATTAATTTTTACAAGAATACACACAATTAATTGAAAGTTTTTGGATCGGTTTTCTGATTACTAACTAAATTAATTAAGTTGAGCTAGCATGAAAAACTTGATACTAAAATTTAGCCTATGTTTGGACTCCATTAAAATGAGATTTTGAAGGAAAATGCGTTTTAGAATAGTTTTTTTTTGGAAAATGTGTGATTAAAAAATAAGAAATTTTTTTTGATTTACATGTAACATTATTTTATGAATGGATGCGTGGTTGAAAATAATTTTAAAAAATATATATTTTGTAGATGATGGAGGCAAACAGGCTCTTAATCACGTAAAGCACTATTTTTGAACCACCGTTATGACTCTTAATTCAATTATCAATTTTTTGTATTTATCAATTCTTGCCAAAGTTGAAAATCAATTATCCAACTATAATCAGGTCTTTCTCGAGATTAACCAACCTTGCGGACTTAATTATCTCTAATTAAATTACAGACATATAAACATGTAGTAATTCACAGAGATTATCAAATAAAGATTTAATTGAGTATAATGATATCTATTTATTAGAGGACGACCATATGTTGTTTACATCGAACCTCTCAAATGCAATATAAATCGTGTCTAATGGTAACCAATCATCAATTTAAATTAACTCACAAGGTGTTATCGTTAATCCTCACCGTAAAAGTTTAGTTCGACAAAGTTGGATTAAAAAATACAAAAAGTTGGATAACTCTTAACCTTGACAATCGGAGGGAAAGAAGAAACCAACCAGCAAGTATGAATTTCTTCACGATCTCGAATTAGCACCTTTTTCACTGTCAAGAAAAATCCGAAATTGTTGAGAAACTCTTGCTTTGATCTCTAAGATCCTCTATTGCGCAGAGTCGTTCTTGACCTATGTTTTCCTTTAATATAGCCCATAATATCAAGGTCGGCCTAGGCCAAAGCCAACTAGGCAATGGTCGAGAGCCACAAACCTTTTGGGGCCTCAAAATATCATTAAAATACTAATTACTAATTACTAAACCAAATGAATTAATTTCATAAAATTTTATTTATAATCTTTTTTAATTGATTTTAATTTAGTTCAATTTATGTAAAAAAAAATCTCGAATTTAATATACATGATTAATTATGACTTACCAAACGGGTCCAATATGGTCTAATTTGGAATTTATATTTCCCATCAACTAGTTTATTTTAATGCGTTATAATTCGAACATGATTTGTCCAAATAATTTTTTTATCGAGTCTGTGATATGTCATTTAATACGAAACTTCCGAATTGGCCCCAATATTGATTGGATACTTTCAAGTGAGTGAAGTTAGATGAGGGGAATGCTCTAGGTAACCAGTCAGTCGACAGAGGTGCTACCCACTAAACCACTAAAAAAGGGCTAAGAGATATGGGGGGATACTCGTCACTAAACGCCAACCCAATCTGGTCTTTCGTTGAAAATCTCTTTGATAAAGTGCGAGTTCGGTGGCACTGAGACAGATGACGATCCTGGTACTACATAATGAGAGAATCTTTGCACCAAACCCGTTGATGTATAGAGATGGGTCGCTTCAATAGAAATGGATGCGCTTCCCACTAATTCTGTCTTGAGCCTTGAATGAACTACATTCGTTTCCTTTTCCCTCCTCGAATCTCTCAATCAGAAGCTGGAGAGGAGAGATGGCATGTAAGAAGTGGAACTCACTCAAATAGAGTGGGTGTAGGCTCACTCACAGNGTTTTCTCCTAGGCTTCCTTTTACCTCCTCGAATCTCTCAATCAGAAGCTGGAGAGGAGAGATGGCATATAAGACGTGTAACTCACTCGAATAGAGAGAGGGTAGGCTCACTCACAGGTCAGGGGCTAGTACAGCAAACAGGGGTTTCAATTCCCACAGAGCAAGTGGGAAATCAAAAAGATCGGGAAGGCTTCTTCTCGAGCTGCCTGACTGCCCGGACGTACCTCTAGTCAGACTCAATCCTCCAGTAAATACGCATTTGCCCGAATATATGATTGACATCGAAACTTATTTTCATTTTTTGGAGATCTTTATTTACATTCTAATAATATTTTATCCACCATCAAGACAATTTGCTAAATATTATGCTACCATAATTTCTCGAGTTGTTAGAGAAATTTTATTTTGCTACTTTATTTTTTGAATTGTACAAAATTTTCGTTTAAAATATAAATATGTATTTTACTTATCTATGCTTATAATAAAATTATGTTAATGGCCTTGTAGTAATTAATTGTTTTGAACATCTCAAAAGTCTCATATCCGCCCTGCATAATATGCATTGAAAGTCGTGCAAAAGATATATCCATTATTCCCTCAAATTTGGACTAAAACTTGGAATCTGGATGAAGCTACGACTGCATCAAGCTTAGCTGCAGTCGGCTTGTGGAAAACTGGGAGAAATTCTCTCCAACTGCGGTTGAAGCAAGCATTGATGCGGTCAGTCCTAGACTTTCAATTATGTTCACTTTGGTCCTCAGTCTCATAGTTTTGTAAATTTCAGTCCCTCAACTTCAGATGTCACCAATTAGGTCCTCCAACTGTAATTGTGTCCAATTTGATCATTCATCTTCCAAAATCATTCACTTTGGTCCCTTAACTTTCATTTCTTAAACTTTGGTCTTCCAAGTTTCAAGAACGTTCAAGTTGATCCCCAAAGTTATCATTTTGTCCACTTTTGATCCCAAGCTCTCCAAATGTCAAATTCAACCTTTCTACTTGTACAAAAAAATTTGACAAAATGTCACTTGACAGCCCCTTATTGGGGGGCCTGCGGCAGGCGCCCCCCAATAGGGGGCCGCCAAGGCCTGTCGAGGCGCCCCCCCCCTCCTTCAATAGGGGGCCATCAAGTGGCGTTTTGTCAAAAAAGTCGTCAACATTTTTTGTACAAGTAGAATAATTCATGTCAAATTTGATCCCAAGACTAGTGAATTCATCTAATTAACACTTCCAAAGATCCCAATCAAGTCTCCAACTTCGTGGTAGCTCCTCAATTCCATAATTTAAGCTCCAATTAATCTTCAAATTTCTTCCCTTATGCTCAATTGACCTCCAAGTTGGGACTTTACCTAAAAGGCAATATGCACTCTAATTAAGTAGAAATTTATCGATATAATCAAAATATCAAGCAAGTTTAAAAACTAGATAAGTGTGTAAAACACACTTAACCCTTGTTTGGTACCGACTGAAATTTTAATTTTAATCTAAATTAAAATCAACAATTAATTTTAATCACATTTGATGAGTCTCACAACTTTTCAACTACACATTTCATTAAATTCTATCAAAAGCTACTAAAATTTTGATTTTAATTCCATCAAACAAGGGCTTAGTGTTACCGACCGTAAATAAAAGGGTAATTCAACATAAATCATGCAATTTCACTAAATGTGGAATCGTCAAATAATAAATTACCAGTTACACCATAATGAATTAATGATCACTCAAATTAATTCATTCTTTTCATTAGAAAAAAATTGGAATTTTAAAATGCTGATTATATGATCGTGACTTCATACTTCCACAAGGGATCAACCGGGACATTTTCTTCTAGTAGGTAGAAATTGGAAAGTATCCCTGGACGTATATGTAATTAGCAATTGAGTCTTCAACTTATGTTTTTCGAGTCTTGGATCCTTAAGCTTTTAATTTTGTAACATTTAAGTCCTTAGCTGATGATTTCGATTCCTTTAATAATTTAAAAGTCAAATTTTAACTGAGAAGAGAATTATAACGTTACACACAATTAAAATAATTTAACCGAAAAACAGTTCTTCCCCACAGTCAAAGGTTGTGAGGTAGGATTGGGAGGAAATAGCAGATGGGCTAGTGCACGGGTTGGCAATAAAAATGAAGACTGCTTTTAAAAACACAATTCATTCGATTTTGTGAAAAGTTTGCATTGCTCCCCTAGCATACTCTAGTTGCAAATTTGTTTATTGTGTTTCAGAATTTTTTAGAGGGAACAAAGCTTCGATACATTCAATACTATAGCCTTGTTAGACAATCATTATTTGGAGAAAATAGAATTTTAAACAGTGATTTTTTAATGAAAATATGCAATTAAAAAAGTAAGAAAAAAATTTGAATTTACATACAAAATATTTTATTGTATAAATGTAATTGAAAATGAACATGTAGAAAAAAAAGTTTAAAAATAATAGTGATCGAACAGGGGCATAAATAATATATGAGCACAATTAAGATGCAGGAAGCGAGTAGACCCAAGATTCACACATCAAAGTTCAAAAATCTTTGTTTTTGTTGGTTCTTGAAACAATTATTTGTTGGTTATTGGATTTAATCATCACGGGAGAAAATTAATTTTCCTTTTAAGATTAAACCCAAGTGAATAATAGATCTTAGATCATCTTGAGATCATTGAATGTTTTTTAATTCCTCACACATAAAGATGAGATTATAATCTTGAAGGAGCTTTTAATGGCATAGTTAGTGTTTCCTCCCTTAGATCTTCTCCATTATTCTCCTTAGGTGCCTCTCTTTTTAAGAAACATGAAAATGTGGCTAGTCCTAAAGCTTAAAAAATGTGCTAACAAACGACATATTTATAATACTCAATTAGGGTTTCATAATTGCACAAATTTCGTTAGACTTCATTGTACTGGAACAATTAAGTCACACACTTTTATTAAAGTCAAGAGAGGGACCTAATCGAACTCACAAGATTCAAACTCCAATAAATATTTCTAATTAGGTCAACTCTTGACCAATTGAAACACATCTATTAATCCCAACTTATTTTATCAAAAAAATCGAGATTGCACTCTCGAGTCGAGTAATAGTTATGGAAGCAAATTATGATCCGATAACAATATCCTCCGATTATTGTTCCACAAGTCAACTCCTGTTTGATCGTCAATATGTTGAAATCGACAAAATGACTGTTTTATCCTTCAACATGTATTACCCTTTAAATCTTATTTTCAAAGCGGATTCGTTGTGATCAAACTACAACGTAGAGTCCAAATATATCATCGTCGAACTAGTAAGCTTAGATTCAATTGCCTATAGAAAATACCTTAGAGAGATGATCGTCTCATCATGATGAATAACGGATTTCACCATTGCAAGTATATGATCTCCAACTATTTTGGCCAGATTCCCAAAACATCGAGATCAATCTTATAATTAAAACTTCACTCATTAGTATCTCGAAGAACTTGAACTAGCAATCAAAGGTATATTACTCGCTCAAAATTTAAGTAACTTGTTTGATAATCAAGCAGAGTCTCATCTTGAACGATCACAAATGAGTCATCTACGCACTCGTGTTCAATGTGCATAAAAAACACATTATTGTTTTTATTTCCAAATCTAGACAAATCTAATAAGAATAATGCAATCTTATCAACATAAAACGTTCAACTTTATGTACCAATTGTGAATGACATTATGATCACGTTACGAATTGTTTCTCACTATACACGAGCCATTGAGTATACAATTTGTGATATCATATAATGGAACCTTAGATAATTGTTTTGAATTGTAACACGCGAATAACCGAACATTAATTCATAGTGTCGTTTTACAAAATATTACTCGAAAGGGCATCAAACAAACATTATTAACTGCTCCTGTAATGCAGGGGGCTAATAGTTCTTACAACAATTACTAACAACCTTCAACAAATTATTCCACACAGTACTGATCAGTATAGGAAAAAGATGATTAAGAACTTGTTTGGCTAAGTTTTAGAAAAAGAGAGAAGGGAAAAAAGTAAACTACATTTCTAAAAGTAAGCAAAGATTTACAATTTAAAACAGCAAATACGAACCCTTAAAACATATTGTATTTAGAAAGATTACTTAAAAGTAACTTTTAAACTTAGTTAAATATATCTAGATATGGATACTAGAAATAAACAAACCAATTGAGATAATAGACTTCCATCCCATTAATTTGTTTCACGATTTCGTACTTCCGTAAGGCGTCAACCCGTGACATTGATTTCTAGTGAAAATTGGAAACGATCCCTGATCTATATGTCATATAGCAATTGAGTCCTCAACTTGTCTTTTTGGGCACTTGGATCCTTAAGCTTTCCAACTCTTTCTAGTGAGCTTCCTCCCAATCGAACTCGTCTGAATCCTTCAGTTTCACAGCAAGACGACCATGGGTAATGCTTAAATCCCTATCTGATGATTTCCGTTCCTTTTAAAATTGAAAAGTAAAATTTGAAGTGAAAAGAGAATTATAACCTTATTTCTCAATTAAAATATAAATAAATAATTTTTTTTTTTTATATGAAAGTCAATTCATCTACACTGCCAAAGTTTGTAGGTTGGATCAACTGGGTCTCGAGTTGACAATTAAGAATTCATTTGATTTAGTGAATGTCCTTCAACGTTTGCACTGTTTCTCGATTCAGCATTTTTTTTAATGAAAATTTTATCAATACTCCAGTTATAAGTTAAAAGAAACAAAGACTCAAGACGATTTTTGTAAGTAAATGATAAAGCGCCCATGGCCTAACGGATAAGGCGTCTGACTTCTAATCAGGCGATTGTGGGTTCGAATCCCACTGGGCGTGTAACTTTTTTTTATTTTTCCTGCTTGGTAATATATTTTTTATAAATTTTATGGATGTCTTAAGGAAAGGATAAATGACATTCTAAAAGGCCAAGAAGTACACAGAGCTTCATCAAGCTATATTAGGTTTTTTGTTACAATCCAAGGGGTACAAATACTAATACCACTACAAAATTTTGTTGATACATTACCAAAGAGTTTTATTCAAATTGTGTAACCGGACGAATGGTGTGTTTACGAAGCTATTTTTGGTATAAAACATATCTTAAATGTATTCCAGATTTAAAGATTTAGAGATAAAATGTTCACCTGTTTCAGACGAGAAAGCTTTAAACCTGATCAAATCTAGATCGGATAACTCAGTTACACCTCTAAGTAGAACAATGTAATCAACTAAGTTTTTGAATTTGCAAGGTGAATTATGAGCTAACCACTATAGAAAATAATTCAAGTAAATATTTACATTTTATGTGAAACCAGGAGGAGGCATTCACCTTTAGAAAATAAGAAATTAAGGCATCCTAAATAAGTATTTCCTTAAGATCTTTGCTTTATTTTCTTAAACTGAAAACCTCTACGTCGAGTCTTGAAAAGTGTTAAAACGAGGGAATCAATCTTGATCGATTTAAGCGGCTTCGCTTGGCTACCAATATGGGCAATTCTCAATGGCCAGGCCGACCCATTAGCCAGTTTCGAAAGTGGGTCGATCGTGTCTGGTCTAGTTTCGACTAAACCTTTTTTTCTTAAATTTATTTTTTTTCTAAAATGAAATTGCCAAACTTAAATAGATGTAATCCGTTGATTGATCAAGTTCCAAGTTATGTACTGAATAACTTTGAATCACTATATTTATAAAGAGAGATTAGTTGCAAATACAAAAGGTACGTTATTTTTAGTTTAAGAATTATTATTTTGATTTTTATGCTGGATTAATGCCTTTTTTTTTTTTTAAAATTAGAGGGAAATTTGCACTATATGTTCTTAATCTATGCATTTTGTGGAGTGAGTCATCAACCTTTTAATCTCGACATTCACATCGTCCACTTTTTTATATCTGTAGCATGCTAGTCCTTTGATGGATGAATCTTACTAGTTTAATTTTTAGTTTTTACAGGGTAAATGAGTGCATAATTAATTTTAATTAAAACAATTGAATAATAAAAAACCCTAGGAGTATGACTTGGGTGGTACAAAGAATTCATTCTATGGTGGAGATGGGGTGGTGACAACAATAAGGAATCTGACGATGGTAAGGAGTGAGAGTACCAGGAGGAAAATATTGTGAAATATAATAGTTTCTATTTTATTTTTTTATAACTCGCTTTTTTATTATTTTAATTGAAAAATCGAGTACATATTCATTCACCTACACGTGAAACTTATATACCCATTTGATGTCGTTGTTTCGGACCCAATCCGTCCGTAAGGACCAAGTCAACCACAAATGTCAAAGCCATTGTATATAACTGCAAAACTTAAAAGGTGGAGAACTTATTCGCCCAAAACATACAAAATTAGACACCCCAATTGCAATTTTCCAAAATTTCATGTCCCCCTCTATAACACTACTGACCTACCTCTGCAACTCCAACTTAAAAGTTAATTATCGAGTACTTATGATCGCACTCTCTTATCGAGAAAAAAGCAGCCAAACATTGAATGAGTGCAAGCTGTAACCCTCTTCACTGCATGTGATTTTCGTCCCCCACCACACCTTAACACGCCTTATCATCACCCTTCAAAACGACACACACCATTCAGTTTTCTCACACTCCCAGAAGAATGAACTCTCCAACAAAACCCTTGCTTTTCTGCTCTGTTCTCATTTTCATTGCACTCAACTCGCACGTTTCGGCTCAGTCCGAGGAACCCAGCTTGAAACTCACGACCGATGCATCATTCGAATGGCCAATGGGGATGTCGTTTTACGAGGGCGAGTTCGGAGAAGTTAATGAAGAAGTACAAGAAGACGATTTGGGTAGTAGGAGGTCTTTGTTTTGGCACAGAATGAGGTACTACATTTCGTATGGCGCGCTTGCGGCTAACAGAATTCCATGTCCACCGCGCTCTGGGAGGTCGTATTATACTCATAACTGCTTTAGAGCTAGAGGGCCTGTTAATCCTTATACTAGAGGTTGTTCTGCAATTACTCGTTGTCGTATATAGATTTTTGCATTTAGTATGGAAGATCTTGTGGATCTGAGGATTTGTCGGTTTAATGTTGTTGAATTGATTGTTTTTATGAGAAGGTTTTCCTTTTGTTTATATACTATGAATTTGCTTGATTATATGTTTATTAACGTGTTTCGTGGCTTATTTTACAGATAACACTCAAAAATAAGCCAACACTTGAAACAATGGACTTTTCTTTGGAATAAACTTGAACAGATCTAGCAATGGGGAAGAAAGGAATTGTGAATTTTTTTTTTCGAAAATGTATAGTTAAAAAGTGTGTAAAATAATTTTATTGAGAAAATGTGAAATTAAAAATGAATTTAAAAAATGTGGTGCAATAACATGTTTACTGGAGAAATTTATAATATTTGATTATGAAGTATTCAATATTTTCTACCCCGTTTAATTTACGTGTATTAAATAATTGATATCTACAATTTAAATAGGATTCATGTATATATGTCTGATAAATAATGGTAAGGAATAGTATTGAGTTTCATATTCTGTGAGTACGAACCAAATTACCCAAAACGAATGAATTTGAACAACGTAACTATATGATCGAAAATATAAAAAATATAATTCGAGTCCATCAACTTCACGATGTGTTTTTAAGATGAATTTATTCTCTTCTACAGTGCTAAAGGTAGTTAGCAATCGTCTCTTTAGATAGATCAAATTTCATCTCCTATGAAAGCAGTACAACAATCAATACGAATTCTATTGAACTCAATGCATTGTTTTCACACTCGAAATTTAATATCAAAATTAAAGAGGGTAGTGAGATTCAAAGCGAGAATGTTTGCAATGAAAATTGTGTAAATTTTTAGCAGCAACGTAGGTTATTTATAGACTTAATCGTGACCATTTAAACACTCTACAAGCCTTTCAAAATAGTGGGATCGTTCAAAAACCTTTCAGAAAATGAAAAGACACGTCTATTCATACTTAAATCATGTGTCTGTTAAATCGGTTAACAGATGTCTATTACGTCGATTAACATACGTTTGTTACAGAAAAACAGACATTGATCATAGACATAAACAAGGCAGAAAATTTTGCGAAAACAAGTCAATGGTTTGGATTTAAATTACCGTTAAATAATTTCACTAAATACACTAGTATTTGATTAATTATAAAGCTTGTTTGGTTCCAATAAAAATGAATTTTGGGGGAGGAAAATGCATTTTTGAATAGTAATATTTTGAAAAATGTATGGTTAAAAAATAAGAAAAAATTTGAATTTACGTATAATATTATTTTATTGAATAATATATAGTTGAAAATAAGAAAAAAAAATATATTTTTTTGAAAAATTGAGGCTAAACAAAAGCATATTTTGGACCAAGTTTATTTAATTTTGTCCAAAAAAGATGCATGTAATACAAGATCCACCCGAACCCACATCGACTCGGACTCAAGCATGTATTGAGCCGTACGAACAATGATTGGCATGCGCATGGGGGCCCAAGACTGAACCCAACATGATCTAGATCTCTAATTTCCAAAAACTAGTGATATTCCTTGAGACCAAACTCAATTGTCAAACTTTCACCATATAAGCCATATACAAGTTTTCAAGATTTCCTGCGTAGGACAAGAGTTCAATAAATTCCAATCAAATCAAAATCTTCACTTTGTTAAGTTTCAAGTGAGTAATTTAGACATAAAATATTTCATCCAATTTTAAATGATTTTGATAGATAAATATATCACGTTAATCACCCCACGAAGTAGAAAGTGAATATTTTTGGTCTTGTTAAATTTGAAGTACGGACTCCATTGAAATTTGAGCTCAAAGTTAATCAATTGCACTATTTACTAAACAATCTAGCAAAAGCTACATTCCTAATAAAAAAAGGCAAATATGTCTAGTAAAAATTTGAACCCTCTTATACCATTTTTTGAGAAGCAGCAAAATATAGCTTTTCATATTCTACTTTTAGT
>CAIGRB010069652.1:14429-45488 GCA_903798255.1 Fraxinus quadrangulata
CAAAATATTATTTTTAGCCCAGTTTGGCCTCCATTAAATTTTTAATGTTTTTTTCTCTTCGATCTTTTCAATTACATATTTTTTAATAAAATAATATTGCATGTAAATTCAAAAAATTTCTTTTTTTTTTAACCACACATTCTTTAAAAAAATCAATATTTCAAAATACATTTTTTCCTAAAATCTCGTTAAAATGGAGCCCAAACAAGGGCAATACTTAATTTCCGTCTGGCAAATTTATAAATGTGTTACAAAGAGAAATTATAAAATGAATGAAATATAGTTGGGTGCTTGATCATTTACAAAGAAAAATATGTAAAATGATCGAAGCACTATGAATTATTATTTTTAATATCGGGATTGAAACTTCTATATTTTGTTTACTTTATTTTTTATTTATATGTATAAATAACTTTGATTTCCATGTAATTTCGATTTTTTAGTTTGTTTTAGTCAAAACTCGAATTTTTAAAATATTATTGTTAGTTCATTGTTCCGTATTTTACTCTACTTTATATACTATTTCTTTTGATTTTTTTAATCAAATTTTTTAATAAAATAAGTAATTTTAATGCGACCCACTAACCACTATTGTAGGAGATGCCCGTTGTGCACAAGTTAAAACTCTTGGCTCAGCCGGTAGACATGAGAGCTACTAAATTTTTAGATTTAGTTTCGTAAATTTCTCATGAATGAAAAAATTTGAAGAAAAAATTAAAAGAAATCACGTTTTAAAATTCTCTTTGAATGCAAACTACGATTTGGGAGCCCAACTTTTAAAGCTTAATTCGAATTCCGAAAATCTCAGGGACAGCCTTGCGTGACCTCCATTGAATTATGATTAAAACAATACCAGTAACACAACAAAATGTAGCGGAAATAAATTTTTCGGACAAGCACTGCCTTAATTATTATTATTATTATTATTATTATAATTTAAAATAATCATTCCTCTCCCTATGTATTTCTGCTGGGTGGGACAAAACGGTACACCACTAGCGACCGTAGTTTGACGGCCAGTAGACCAAAAGGCTCGGTGGCTTTTGGCTTTGGTTCGTTCAGCCGCCATTTCTTGAATTTTGACCGTTGAATTCACATGTTTTGATTGCGACCAAATTGATGGTTCTAATTTTGACCTACGTTAGTCCAAGGTCTATGCGGTTGCACAGTTGGGTGTTGGTTCGGATTGGAACCAAATCTGAGGATTATTTTTACCTAACCAGGGGCCATTGGACTGTCCCAATTCCACTTAAATTCTCAAATGTAACAAAAAAAAAAAATATGATTTTCTTTTTTATATATGTTTCAATCTAGTACAAAAATATTTTGTTTCACGCTGGTTCCGCCTTTGGACCTAATCCAAACTTTTGCTTATTGGCTAATTATGGGAAAGTTGAGACATTGTCAATTCATTCTTCGACTTATCAATTTCTTTGTGAGTGTTAAAGTAAATTTTTGCTCAGACCCAAAGTTTGGTACGTCAAAAGGCCATACATAAATTTTGGTGTGCACTCCCTAATATTTTGATGTTTGTCATAGTTAATGACCAGTTTATGCTAGAGAGTCTAAAGAGATCTATTCTCGAAAATAAATACAAATATCTAGATTAATTTTGTGTATATTCATAATCTCGACAATTAGCAAAATTCCAAACTATCTACTCCAATTTATATCGCACTGGGTTTAAAATTTTGTATAGTTGTCCCAATATCCCATACGATCTAATCCAATCTGCAAAATTTGTATGTCTTATCTAAAATGGGATATTCAAGAAACCTATCGAGCTGGTTAGGCAAAATCAAAATTTACACCCCTACTCTTAAGTTTAATGCTAGTAATACAATCCGAAATAAATCAAACAATTAGAAAAATATTATGAACATAATTTTATCACCTTTTTTGTGTGTGTGTGAATTTACTCGAATTAGTTACCGTCACTTCTATTTTACTTTACAATTTAAGAAGTACATTGAACTAAGAAAATCAAATTACGAAAATAGTCAAACATACAAAGCTAAATAGTAGATACCCTTACAAGAATGGTCCAAAAATAACTCCAAATTAAGACTAGTTTCGAATATTTTGTGTTGAAAACGTGTCAATATCTTTGTGCGGTGCAATGTTGCGGACCAAGTTTATCTTCCACTCCACTAATTTTTGGACAGATATTTTTCAAGTTGAAATATAGACTCCATATATGATGTTATGAATTTTATTTTATTTTTAATTTTCAATTTTTTTTTGGGCATAGTTTTATGCATTTAATATTTTAATTATAAGTAAAGGTATAATTTATCGTTTCTATAAAAAAAATTTGTACATGTACGACATGTGACACTAACAAATATTTTCAATTAATCCATCAAAATTCAAATCCCACGCTTTAAATTCAAAAATCACAAAAAAATTGAAAGGAGACTCAATATTCTTTTGAGGATAGAACGAATATTGATTTTTGTTTTATATTATTTTTCTAATTAATGAAATGAGAATTGGGAGGTTGAACCTAGACACTAGCAATATAAAGGATTGACTTGACTATTTTAAAATATTGTAACGTATATATTTTTATATTTTAGAATTATTCAAAAATGGTGGGATAAGAGTCAATTGAATTTCTTGGCATTCTTTTTATGACTTTATCCTGAAATCACCGACAGGGAAATTTGTGCAAATAAGTGGTTCCATGTGATAAACTCCATTCACAACGGTGCATTTAATAATTAGGTATGTAATGAATTTTACAAAATAGTCCCCAAAAAAAGGTAGGATCGATTCCTCATGGTGAATGCTTGTACCCCAACTCCACTAGATAAGGATGTTCTTTCAAAAAATATATAATTCTTCAGTCAATCATGAAACAATAATTTAAAGTCAACTATTTCTTTTTTTTTTTTTTTAACGTAGAAACCCACGACCGCTATTTATCAACGGAGCTCCGATCACCCCGAATGGGTGGAGGCCCGACCACTATGAATGCGAACTAGATAAATCTCGCTCCAAATATAGTAGCCCGCAAACCAAAGAACGGAACATTACAGTATCCGCCCCTCTACAAACAAAACATGGGATGAAGCACCGTGATTATCTTGGTCGACGCTAGACACTGGATGGAACGTTCCACCCACCCTTATTCTTCAAATAGTACATGACTTGACTTGTTCCAAATTTGTTCAAAATCAACTGGAGCTTCAATCAAGTTTCAAACCTGCTAAATATTTAATTTATAATTGTAAACTTGGTAACAATTAAAACTTTGTGAAAGTCAATCAATTGTTTGAACTTGATTTATACCAAAAGATTAATTCAAAAGATAGATGGATAGCATTTAAGATTCTTTAAAGACTAGTAAAATTATATTAAAGGGCTAAAATGACTTAAAATTGTGAGGTATTTCGCTCGTTTACTTATTTGGAAACGTGTTTGATACATTAAAATAGACATGTTAGATACAGTTGAAGATATTTACGTACGATTAAATTTATCAATCGTCATGTTCAATCAATTTCCTTCTATTATTTTACTTGATTTCTAGCTTTGCCAATTATTTGCAATTTGTAACCATCACGAAACATCTCAAGTGCGTTGGGCATCACTACAAGCAATGGATAATATGGACGTTTTCATCAAGCTCTAGTGGACGCAACTTGTTTACAAATCCAGTTGGACTCTCTATCTGCTTACAAGTTTATAATTATTTAATCTATGTTTGGCTTATATTTATAAATACTTAAATTATTTTTTATCCACATTTTCGACGAATCTACAAGTATTATCCATATTCATCACTTATTTTTATCTATTTATAAATAATATAGTTTATTAACGTTTCTTAAATATGCTTTCAAACTTCAGTGTGTACGATCATAGGATTGGAAATAAGTAAAATTTAGTAAATCAACAAAATAATATCCACATTATTTGGGTATGTTTGAACCACATTATTTTGGAAGAATATATTTTGAAATAGTATATTGATGGAGAATGTGTAATTCAAAAAGAAGGGAAAGTTATTGATATGATGCAAAATATTATTTTATTGAAGAATGCGTGGTTAAAAATAAGTAGAAGAATGTGAATTAAAAAAATAATGTTAGCCAAACATGGGCAAAGTTTTTCTTTACATTTTGTAACGTGGGATTACACATACAAGTACTAATGAAGGACAATAATTTAGCCTATTTTGGTGTTAAGGCTATGTTTGAACCTATTTTTTTGGTAAATACGAGTTTTGTAATAGTGATTTTTTGGGAGAACACGTGATTAAAAAATAAGAAAAAATTTTAGACTTATGTGCAAAAATATTTCATTGAGTCGTTGAAAATGAATTTATAAAAAAATGACTTATACTGATATAAAAAATAATATCTTATTTATTAAATTGTTTAGTTGATATGCGTGATTTTTTTTTTTTAATAAATAAATGGAATTGCGTGGTCACTGTTAAAACAAAAAGATCCTCAATAATTTCTCCAACCATATCACACACGTTCAAAACTGGAGTACGCTATTTAAGCCATGCGAGTTCAGCGCGAAATATCCTTCACGATCACGTGCTTTTTTAATTTATTCTAACAAATCCATTTACGCACGTTTTTGGGACACTTTTACAAATCCCCAAGTCCTCGTGTATATAAATTCATTACAGAACTCCCGATTGTTATTCAATTCAATTAGTTCTCGAACTCTGTTTTCTTTATTTTCTCTCTTCAAGAAAAGCTAAGAACAACCAATACACCGAAAAAGAATTGGGTATTCTGATATTACAGTCTGCAATGGACTGGGTTCGTGGTGAAAAATTGGGTAATGGAAGCTTTGGAACGGTGAATATAGCTATTCCCAGAAGCCGGAGCTGTCAAATTCCACCAGTGATGGCCGTGAAATCTTGTGGGGCGTCTCTTTCTGATTCGCTTATGAACGAGAAATTGATACTTGATGAGCTTAAAGATTGCCCAGAAATCATTCGTTGCTTTGGAGAAGATTTTACTGATGAAAACGGTGAGAAATTGTATAATGTATTGTTGGAGTATGCTTCCGGCGGTGCTTTGGCTGATAAGGTGAAGAATTGCCGGGGTAGTCGGCTGCCGGAGAGTGAAGTCCGGCGGTATACAAAGGCTTTACTTAAAGGGCTTAATTATATTCACAAGTTTGGTTATGTTCATTGTGATATTAAGCTTCAGAACATTCTTTTGGGCCCAAACGGCGGTGTAAAAATTGCAGATTTTGGCTTGGCGAAGAGAGTTGGAGGAGAAAAAGTGGGGGATTTTGGGTGTGAATTGAGGGGTACACCGCTGTATATGTCTCCGGAGATGGCCACCAGAAACGAGCAGGGTCCTCCGGCGGACATATGGGCACTTGGGTGTGTGGTGGCGGAGATGGTCGGTGGAGCTTCGCCATGGAGGTGTTCCGGCGTGGCGGAGCTACTGATGAGAATCGGCGTTCGTGGGGAGGTGCCGGAGGTGCCTGAAAATTTTTCATCAAAAGGAAAAGATTTTCTGGAAAAATGTTTTGCTAATGACCCAAGTAAAAGATGGACGGCTGAGATGCTTTTAAATCATCCCTTTGTTGATGATCAAGATTTCGATAACACTGTGGCATTGAAAGAACGACATGATGAATATAGTGCCTCGACCTCTCCTAGGTGTCCATTTGATTTCCCAGATTGGACAATTACATCTTTGCCCTCGCCGGAAAATTCATCGGAATCTGGCTCTTGGTTTTGCAAGGAGGCGAATTTGACAACTGGGTCAATGTCTATTCCGCCGGTGGAGAGGCTGCAGGGACTAGTGAGCGATCATCAGCCCCGTTGGTTCGGTTCGGACGAATGGCTCACTGTTAGATGATGCGAAAATCTTGATAGAAGACTCGCATTTTTGGAGATTTATTTCTCTAGGCCTGATTTTTTTTTTTTCTTTTTTTCCTGTACATAAAATTGATAGAGAGAATATTAGACCATGTTTATATAATTGAACACTGTAGATAAAATTTTAATTTTTCATTCATTTTAATATTGTCTCATGGTATAGTCGATCTAACCATTTCGTTTAAAGAAATGGTAACATTTACTCAATATTACAAATTTTGCTCCAAAATTGAGATTTGCCGTTGTGTTGGATGAGTTATAATTGTCGAGAGTTCTAACATTCATTGAATCCTAACTAAAAATGCTAACAATGAAACATAAATACATAATCAAATCGATTTTAATATTTCGACAAGTACATGTTATTATACCAATCTAAAGGGATTTCCGTTCACAAAAATTATGAGATCTCGATAAATCATGTTATCAGAGTTAACAATAAAATAAGACTAAAATGGCTGTAATAATCGTGTCATTAGACTATGAATTATAGAATACTCTGTTCCCATTATTTGATCTTATGTATTGTGATGATATCAGACCTTTTAAGGATTCATGAATGTTACTTGGCGATTTTATTTAGTCACAGTCCACTTGCGTGTAAAGTCGTCTTAAATAAATGATTTAGGCACACATTATCTTACTTTCTTACCCAAGGAGGGTTGAGTGGAGGAGTGGATAAATCTAAGGTTAGTAAATAATTCGTGACAAGAGTTGGTCATAAACTAGCAGAGAAGAAGTTTCAAGGGAAGTATATCCATTTGAAACTTTCCACACTCAAATGGGAATTGATTTATGGTCAATTTTGTACCTCTTTTTTTTTTGGTTCAATGGACGGATTAAGCTCCTGTTTGACACCCATTTTGGGTAAAAAAAGATTTTTGGAATAATGATTAATAGAAGATTGTGTGGTTAAAAAATAAGGAGAATTTTTTAGTTTATGTATAATATTATTTTATTGATAGAATGCGTGGTTGAAATGAAAAATGAAAAATAGAATGAGAAAAAAATGGGTTTCAAACAGGGGCATATGTCATTGTGACCTTAACTTACTTAATTACCTATTTAATTAATACCACCTTATTTTTGAAAGAAATCCACAAGTTTCTTAAAATAGAATGAGAAAAAAAATGAGTTTCAAACTGGGGCTAAATGTATGTATTATTAGTTCATGTATTAGAATATAAATTTGTTTTATGAGTATTGATATTTATAAACGGTATTACTAATAAGTATATTTTGAAATGACAAATCTCAACTAAATATCACATTATCGCTGATCGATAAGCGTCATCTATGAGTAACATTATTCATTTTTCAAATCATTTTTCTTTTTAATCACGTTCAAGATTGTTGAGGCTACTAAATAAACAAAAAGAAGTAAAAAAAATTATCAATTGTTCTGTTAATCCGTAGGAAACCTGCACTAACATATTAATGATTTTGACAAATTCCATTCATTTAACCGTTAAAAAAGTCGTGTATATTTAAAGATTTACTATTCCAAGTAAAATCACAAAAAAAGTTGGAGAAGCTTTTTCATTTTGAATCAAATTCTAGTTTTTCTTGGCATTTTGCTTCAGGGCGCACTTTGTCATGTATGTGATTATCATAAACAGTCCCCCACCACACGACTCTCACTCAAACTATGCTTAACCTTTGGACACCTCATAAATGAAGTAGTATTCGATATGACTATGTAGTCCTTTGTTTCTTATCTTTATCTGGTTAAAGAACCTTATGCCACCTCAAGCTTTAACGAAATATAATTAAATTTTATTTTTATTTAAATTGATAGTTCAGTTTAAAAAATAACTAATTAAACTTTGGTGGAACATTGATGTAAATGGTCCCAAATTTTTGTCCATCTTGCATTTTTTTTAATCCAAACCTTTGAAAAATAGCACAAATAGTCACAAAGCTTTGAATTATTGATGCAAATATGCTTTTAAATAGATTCCGTCCAAGAGGCTCTTAATTTTGCGTATGAAATGCATTTATTTTAAAGATAAATTACATATATAGTTCCAATTTTGGAGAAAGTAGCAATCTTTGTTGACCTAGTTCCTTATAAGAGTGACGTGGACAATAGATGTCGAGTCCACTTGCATCCGAGCGAGCAAATTCCAATGCGTTACAACCAGAAACTTGCCGAAGTTGTTTATTGTATATGGACGTGAGAGATACTCTATGACGCGAAACAAAAATTTCCAGACACCATCCGTATATTTAAAAATGATTGCATATTACTAATCAATCACAAACAACTTAACGAGATGATCTAAATTCAAACAAACATGACGATGAAATAAGCAAGAGAGAAGATCGAGAATGACTTTAAGTGTAAAGAGTTGCATTAGATTCAAATGTTCACAAGAGTTGCTATTTATAAAGTTCTAGTCGAATTGGTAGCCATTGGATATGAACCACGTGATCTCATCTCCCAGATCGAAACTTCGCATCATTAGCCGCATTTACAATGGGTCAGCCACCCTATATTCTAAGTTGACAGACGAGACATACATTATTACAAATGTCATATCAATCATTCCTAAAAATTACCCGCAAATCCTCTGAGAGCAAGTAAGGACTTCGGCCAAATGGAGGTTCAGAGTGGAGATCTTCGGCATGGAGAACTTCGGGATGGTGAGCTTCGGTCTTTTTTTTTTTACTTCGCCAATTGCTACTCTGACCAATTGTGGTCTTTGTTGACTTTGTTAACCTTGACTATTATCTCCATGTGGACTATCACGTAACCTTAGTTTGGAGCTTCGATGGCAAATCATAACAGTAGTCCCCCAAGTCTAGATGCATGATTATTCATATGATGTATGGACTTTTGTTATCAAAAATTTTACTGGGGTAGATTTTTTCTATAGTGGTTAGTTTTACAATAACACAATTGATGACCTAAAAAAATGAATCAACAGATGTCGGACCCATTCACACGATTCCAGCGCATTTTTACTGGAATAACGGCGGTAGCAAGAAGGAAATGGATACGAGAGACTTTACGGCAAGAGACAGAACTGTTCAAGTTTCGACAGTTGAAACAAAAGCGATCGCACTAACACGATCGCCGGACAGAAACCAAACTAATCTATGTAATAACAAACAAGAATATGTAGAATGACAAATGAAATGCGTATAGAAATTATTACATTGTATATCGAAATTTACATTTGATAAACATGTAAAGAATACAAGAAATATTCGACCAAGCGTTTATATGAAAGTCTTGAGAGTTCAAGTGTATATTTCAAATATATGACTATCCCAATTCCAATCAATAGTCCAACCCCCATTTTAGTTACAAAAGAGAACCTATTTATACTGCCTTGACCGACGTGATGATCGTTGGATCAGAACCATGTGGCGATATCTCCCTAATTGAGGCTTCACATCACAATCTGTTCATAATTTAATACATTGATAAAGGGTCAACTGTCCTATACAATATGCTGACAAATTGACAAACTTTATTAAAAGTATTACATCAATCACTTTTGAGGAATCTTCAAATCTATCGCAGTAGACAACGTCGGCTTCATGGGCTTCGGATATGTTTGAGAGCCTCAGAGAGATTTTTGAGGTAGTTCTTTGAGTGGAGAGCTTCAGCTCCTCTCTTTGTTTTCTTAGGTGGTGTTTTAGCCTAAGGTGGAGTGCTTCGTCCTTGAGGCAGTGCTTAAGCATGGACTTTAGTTTGTAGTGTAAGGACTTCGGTTCTACTTGATTTCTTCATGTTTTAACATCAAGGGTCTTTATTTTGACTTTCTTGTTGACCTTCTGCCTACGTGGCTTGCTATGTGGAATTTGTACTTTGAACCTCGAAGGTGAGGCGTAACAATAGTCCCCCAAGTCTAGACATGATTATTTATGTAATGCATGGACTTAAATGTAAAATAAAATTTTTGTAGTGTTAGAATTTAAAACATACTTGACCTGTGTAGATCCTCTGTAGGGTTACTGAAGCATAACAATTCCAAAGTTTGTTCTTTTGAAGTGCCTTTATATATCCGTAGGACTAGTTGAAATGGTTGAAGTGAAGAGTGCCAGACACTCATAGGGCCTCAGAGTTAACAACTACGAGGCGTTTTGTTTTTAACAAATTTAAGAAGCACGATGCGTCCTTAATTATGGCGCTCCAATAATTTAATGTCGTGGCACGTTTCCAAGAAAAGATAGCTGAGGTGGTCAACTTCCAATACACGCAACCGTAACTATATTTAATGCACTACGATGACTGTCTCCTACGTACCTTGCCAATTTTAGACGCATGAAGGCGCGTGCAACATATATCCTAATCTAGGCCATAAAAGACGAAGCTTCAGATGTACTGGGTGGCTCAGATTTAAACTATCAAATGGATGGTTTGATGATCCGGATCACAATCCAATGGTTGCAGTTGAGTGGGTCTGCCTATAAAAGATACAAACCTTTAAGTGAATTTTTTTCTTTTGCACGAATTCTTACATCTTTTCTTCTCAAATTTTTTAAATCTTTAGATCTTTTCCAAGAACTCTTCAAGTTTTTCTCCTTAATATTCTTCTAAGTGTGTTTCTCTGTTGGGTTTTTCTTTATTCTCGTTACTTTTGCGAATATCAGTGTTCTTCCTTCTTCATCATCTTAAGAAACTCGTAAGCATTGTAATCTTTTCTTTACTTGTAAAAGCTTTAAACTAGCTTGTAAATCGACGGCCTCTTCAAAACCTACTGTGGAATACGTAGACATTAGCGAAATAGGGTTATCAATCACAAACACAGTCGATCGCGTCAAAGCTATTGAGGCTGGACAAAATGCTTCAATCTCTGGGGAGTATGTTATTAGAAGATGATATAGTTTGGGGGCAGCCAAAATCCCTTCTTCCTTAGATCCCACCTACCTTGCCAATATTAAGGAGAATTATAGGATTTCCTACGACATCGAAGTTCTTTCCCCATCTCCTAACGAGCGAGCTTGCTATCCTAGGCAAGACTGTGTCAACGTTAGTGAGTTTTTGTTGAAGGTTGGGCTTCGCCTGCCGATCCACCTTTTTTCCTAGGTGCCCTTAGGCTATATGGGCTGGCCCCTACCCAACTCGTCCCTAATGCCTGAGCTTAATTGGTGGGTTCTTACTTCTTTTGCATGTCTTCCAGACGATATACCAACCTAGATCCTCAGGAAAAGGGGACTCCTGGGGATGGTATCCCTTGTGTCCTTGGGGGTCGCACTCCCCTTTCATCGTAGGTATGCCCTCTTCCATCACATGATGGAAAGAGACCTGGTTCTGGCTCAGTGAAAAGTGGCAAGAGTATGAGGGTGACATCGTCCCACACATCAAAGTCCCAACCTCATACTCTTGACGCCCGTGAGTGCATTCTTTACTTTTTTGATTTTTTGAACTGACGAGGTCTGATTCTTACATTTTTTGTGTTTGTTTTACAAAGTCGATTGAACGGTTCAAGTTTATCGAGAGTGACTGGGATACCATCACTGAGGTCTAAAGAAATCCTCAGACTCGCGTGACTTCAATTGTTTGATCCAGTCGAGGCATTTTTAAAAGATTTTTGTTTGATGGCAAGGAGGGGTAAGATGTCCTTACACTTTACCATTATCTTGATGTTTATTATAGAGTTTTGCTGACCCTATTCATATTTTTCATGTAGAAAAATTCGATAAGAGGAGGCATCCCACTCTTGACATGGCCACAATCATCGCCACCACCTCCACCTCGGGGAAAAAAGGGATGAAGCCCTCATATGCTGGAGAAAAGTAGGTGAGGGACAAAATTGAGAGGGTTAGCAAGGAAGTTACCTCTCAGGAAGAAGGACGACCTCTTATGCCAGATAGAGAAAAGAAAGTTATGGAGGAACCTAAGAAGAGGTTCAGAATCCCGACCTCTAGTGGGGTGGGTGGTTCTAGAGATGTCCCTCACCCCCGCTCTAAGGTCCCAGTGGAAAAAGCTATTAGGCAGCTCAATGGCTACGGCCTCTGGGGGACAGAAGATGCCAACTATTGTGGAGCCCCATGGGTAGGACCCCGCCAAAAAGGCAAGGACTATAAGTGACTCCACCACTTCAGAAGCTCCTAAGTGCAAACTTGTCTTGAAGAAAAGGACGGAGGAATTGGCACCCATGGCCCTCAGTCTTCTCCCTCCAGAAGTACAAACTACCACTGTCATATATCATAAGTACTGGACGAAGAGGTAGTACAACTATGTTGAGACAAGCAACGCTGTCGACGACTTCGCAACGATGGTAAGCTAAGCTGAGAAGGCCTTTGGAATGGCCATAGAAGCTGAAGCCCTCTTTAAAAACCTTCAAAGTAGAACCAGGGGTTTGTGAATAAAGCCTCTCAGGCTGAGAAGGCTGCCATCAAGGCCAAGGTGGAGGTGGAGGCCTTGAAACTTTTAAGAAACTCGTCTATGCTTTAGCAGATATTGAATTTTTTAAGAAGGAGGTTCGTCTATCTCAAAGCAAGGTGAGCTTCCTTACTAAGAGAGTATAGACTTCTGATGTACATCAGAAATTGGCGGCTGATGCCTTGGAGAAGGCCAATAAGGAGAACTCTGCCTTAAAAGGGCAGGTGGGGGAGCTGACCTCCCAAGTGGCTGGCTTAACTGAGGAAGTGAAGACTGTCAAGAGTGATACCAAACTTGCCAGCAGTAATGCTAAGAAGACATTCCTTGCCAACTTCTATTTGACTGAGACATATAAAAGTTTTTCCAAGTATTAGCGAAATTACGAATGCGTTGATATAATGGAGTGGTTGGAGGTCAACACTCAGGGCATTGACACTACTCAGTTGAGGTCAATTTTCTTAGGAGAATGAGAGGATAAGCCTCAGACTCCAGTTGAGGGAGACCAAGTTATTGAACTTGAAGATGATACGGTTGAAGAAGCTGCTACCGAAGAAGTGGTTCCCAACACCATAGTTCCGTTTGTGGCTCCTCAACGCCCACTCCCTTAGAGCTTAGGACTTTAGCTTAAAATTTTAATAATTTTATCTAAATGTGATGGCTTTGGCCCACCTTTTTGTAAACACTTTTCAATGAATGAAGTTCTTTTCTTTAGCACTTGTGTTCATCTACCTTCTGCATCTTACTACTTCTACTTTATATTCTGACGTGCTCTTTATGATCTGAAGTACTTGTACTTCAACAATTACATCAACTTAATAATAACTTCAAAAGCATAATAGCACCAGACTTATAAATGTTGAAGTTCAATAGCATGAAACATGTAACAAAGTCAGAGTCATGCAACACAAACATTAGTAACATAATCAAACATTTTAGGCTTATAACAACATCATACTTATGCAACATGGACCTCAGCAGCATATCCAAACTTGCAATAAAGTTCAGAACATAAGCACATCAGTCTTTAACAATAAATTTAACTGAAGTTCTTTTAACTTCTTCAGAACTTATTTAACTAGATAATCAAACATATAAGATCAGATATATGTAAGATCTAAGTGACATCAAACCTTCGCACATAGTACTTCGATAATAACTCAAACACAAAAAATTGTCCAAGTGTTAGAATGCTGTGTACCTTTTTCAAGGTGGGCCAGTAATATCCTTGTCTTAGTAATTTATATGTTAAGGACGATCCTCCAGTGTTGTTCCCACATACCCCTTCATGGATTTCTCGGAGTACATAATTTGCTTGATCTCCTCCAATGCATCCGAGCAGGAATAGTGAGAAACCTCATTTGTTTAGTACATCGTCCTGGAAGATGAAGTTGGTAGCTTTCCTTCTAAAGTTTCTAAGCCTCCTCCTTTTCAGGGGGTAGGGCCTGGTCTTTGAGGAAGGATGTGATAGGTTTCATCCAAGATAGAGAGTCCTCAATCTACATAACAACTTTGACAGCAGTGGTAGAAGGCCTGGAAAGATGTTCTATGGGCACAAATGTGAGTAGTTCAGAATCTTTGCTGCTTGCTAATTTAGACAGTGTGTCGGCATGAATGTTATCAGAACGTGAGATTTGCACTAGTCGAACATTTCAAATGTTGGGATGAAGTCTATAATCAATTTTAGGTATGCTGCCATGGACTTATCTCTTGCTGAAAAATTTCCATGAACTTGGCTTACTACCGGCTGGGAGTCACTGCTAATGACGAGCTTCTTTACTTGAATCTTTGGCTAACCTTAGGCTGGCGAGGAGGACCTCATATTCTGCTGCATTTTTGGTGGCTTTAAAATCGAATCTCACAGCACATGTAAGCTTATGGCCCTCTGGACTGATTAAGATAACCTCTGCTCCTGAACTTGTCTCTCTTGAGGATCCATCAACTGAAAGGGTCCAGGTTGGAGGTTCGACAGGTTTATCTCTTTTTCCATTTCTAGAACATGAGTGAATTCTGCCATAAAATTTGCCAAGGCCTGACCCTTGATGGCTGCTTTTGGTTTAAAGACAATATCAAACTCACTCAGTTTCATAACCCATTTAAGTAAACTCCCTGAAGCATCGAGCTTCTGCAGCACTTGCTTGAGGGGAAAGTTCGTCAACAAGTGTATACTATGAGTTTCGAAATATGATCTCAACTTTCTTGATACTGTTACCAAAGAAAGAGCTAGCTTTTCCATGTGTAGATAACGAGTCTCTGCTGCCAAGAGTGTTTTACTGACGTATTAAATAGGCAGTTGGTGATCATTCTTTTCCCTTATCAAAACTGAATTGATAGCCTCGTAAGTTACTGCCAAATATAACTGTAGTGACTCATGATCCTTAGGTTTGGAGAGGAGGTGAGCCTGTCCGAAGTGCTTCTTCAGCCCTTGTAAGTCTACCTCACACTCGTCTGTCTATTGAAATTTATTTCCTTATTTGAGGATCTTAAAGAAGGGTAGACACTTATCCGTTGCCTTGGAGACGAAACGGTTCAAAGCTGCTACTATTCCTGTGAGGCTCTGTACCTCTTTTGGTTTCTGAGGTGATCTCATCTCAATCAAAGTTTTGACCTTTTTAGGGTTCGCTTCAATGCCTTTTTGGTTAACGATATAGCCCAAGAATTTTCCTGAAAAAACTCCAAAGGCACACTTCAAAGAATTGAGCTTCATCTAGTATCTTCTCCAAATCTGGAATGTTTAGTTAAGGTTTTTAACATGATTCCGTGCTTTTAAACTCTTTACCAGCATGTCGTCCCATGGTTTTCCCAATAAGATCGACGAACATTTTATTGACAAGTCTTTAGTAGGTAGCTCCAGCATTTTTCAACCCGAATGGCATGGCCTTGTAACAATATAGACCATTGTCTGTGATGAAAGATGTGTGTTCCTCATCTGCTGGGACTATAGAGATTTGGTTGTATCCAATATATCCATCCATGAAACTAAGAAGTTCGTGGCAGGTAGTTGAATCCACAAGTTGGTCTATTTTGGGGAGTGGGAACCTGTCCTTAGGACATGCTTGGTTTAAATTTGAGAAGTCTACACAAACTCTCCAATTCCTGTTGTGATTTTTGACCAATATTGGTTCGACACCTACCTGACACATTGATTCTCAGATGAATCCATTGTTGATCAGTTTCTTAACTTTATCCTTTAGAGCCTCATATCTTTTAAGGTTGTGAGCTATTCTCTTTTGCCTATGTGTTGTAACTTTGGAGATTTATGTTTAAGTGGTGGCAACTAATCTTTAGATCAATGCTTACCATGTCACTATGTCTCCTGATAATGACATCCAGATTTTTCAGTAAAAAGTTTTTCAACTCATCCTTTGATTATACGTGCAGGTTTCTTCCCATCTGCAGGTGTTTGGAGGGATCTTGTAGGTCTACTGAGAAGCTCTCTAGCTCCTCTATAGGTGCTGTTTGAGGATCGCAGTCAATGACAAGAGGGTTCAACTCCTCTAAGTTAGCTGCTTCTTCAGTAGCCTTCCATTCTCCAGGGGTGGTTTATTCTTCACAAACAACCTCTTCTTTAGAAGTTCATATGACACCAAAGATGTCCGCTTCTTCAGGGGCATCGATCATCTCGACATCTTCTCCTTGTTTAGGGGTACTCCCTTGTTCAGGGGCATCGTTCATGTCAAGGTATGTGACAATGACGTTGATAGTTCTTAGTTCAACTTTCCTTAGGGAGTTCAAGTAACATTTCCTAGCAGATCACCTCAAATGGTGGGGATGCCATTTTCAGCTAAAAATTTCATACATAAGTGGTGAATGTAGGTGACAGCCCATAGTTCTTTCAAGGCTCATCTCCTAAATACTCCACGATAAGTAGAACGGTTATCAATCACCAAAAATTTCATGAAGTGGTGAGCAGTCAAGGGCGCAGTCCCCATCTCTATTGTTAGAGTGATTTTACCCATTGTGATGATGCTATCTCCTATAAAGTCATACAAGGGGGAACTCATTGGGGTCAACTCTCATCTTGTCAAAGATGGTCCCAAAGATGATATTGACTGAGCTTCCATTATCCATTAACATTCTTTTCAGGTCGTTGTGGGCTACGACTACCCTTACTATTAGGGCATCACAGTGTGGATAATGCACACCTGTTGCATCTGCTTGAGTAAATGCGATTGGTAAAATTGGTCTTCCAGTAGAAGATTGTTAACTATGAAACTTGTCATATGAGGATCTTTTGTTTCTCTAGCCTAATTTCTTTGCGAGTTTCTAGATTCTTTCCCGACATGTGGGCCTCTAATGATTGTGTCAATTTCTCTGATGGGTTCTTGTCAATTGTTTATTGGGGGGCTCTGCCTTTGTCTTTGATCTTTTCTAATCCATTATGTATCATTATCCCTCCCCCTTAGGGGTCATTTCTGTTGGAGCTCATTGGCTCAGCATTCCCATGCTGTTGGGTTTGCCTGGGAGGAGCATCTCTTCGGAGGTGCCTGTCTCTTCCTTAATTTGTGTTGCGGGAATGTCTTTTGACATCCCAGTAGTTCTCCGTGTTGTGGCCATAGGATTGATGGTATGTACAATAACTAGGCGCTTCATCCCTATTTCTAAGTTCAGCGCCTCACCCCCTACATCTTTCCTTTTGAGGGTGCCTCTGGTAGGGATGGTGCCGATGCATTTCAGCATTAGCGTTTACTTCCTTGTAGGCCAAAGTGGGTACTGCATTAAGTGTTGCTGCAGCTAGTGCTTGCCCATGATTAAGGGGTTCCTGGAGATCCATCAAAGGTAGGTAGACATATTCTTATTTGCATTTGAAGAGGGGGAAGTCCCAGGCTAGCCCTATTCCTATTCCTATGATCTCTCAACTCTTCATTAAGGATTTCTCGTCTTATCATTTCTAATAAGACATCATAGGTAGTAGGATCCTTGTTCTGTACGTCTATCCAGAAGAGAGAGAGAGTTCATGTCTAAGCTACCTCTTAAGGCAGTCAAAGCTTCCATATCTGTGACTTGCACACAATAGGTCATTTCGTCAGTAAAACGGGACAAGAAACTTTTCAGCTTCTCACCTTATTGTTGTCATATATCTTGCAATCGTTGAATATGCCTTTCGCCATCTTTGCTGGTAGCGAAGTGTTTTAGGAACGACCTTTTGAGATCCGAGTAGCTCCGGATGCTGTCTTCTGGCAGCCTAGTATACCAAATTTCAACTCCTCCACTCAAGGTCAAGTGGAAGACCCTACACTTCATGGTCGGGGTGACCCCTTTCAAATTCATATGTGTTTTGAAGCTATTCAGGTGCTTCGCGGGGTCACCTCTCCCATCATACTTAGGGATTTTAGGGAGTGTGAAGTAGTTTAGCATTGGGGCATTCCTCATGGCTTGTGAGAATGGTAAGTGGTCATCATCGTCATTGAGGTCGCAGGACCTCTGTGGCTCGTCAGAATTTTCCTCATCCCTTACTAAGTTTGGAGAGGTGGTTGGGATGGCCGTATCTCACTCATAGCTTGGTCCCTTCTCTTACGCCAATTTCTAGAGGGTGGGATCCGAGGCTTTTCATGGAAAATCGGTTCTTGTCTTTTATTTCAAGGAGGCTTCTGTTGCCTATTTCTAGGCACGAGAAGAGAATGATGAGCCTGTCTATTTCTAGGCGTAGATGGCGAATGAGCTTGCCTATTTCTAGGCAAACACGAGCTTATCCTATTAAAGACACTTGCTGACCTTTGATTTAGATCTTTTTGTACATAGTTCAAATGGAAGTTAAACGTGGCCTCATATGGTCGTTCCGAGGCATAATTGGTTGACGTATTAACCTCAACCTCCCTTTCTCGGGGAGCTTCCATCCTCGTATGATGCTATCCAGCCATTTGGCTTTGGACTTATTTTTTTTCTTCAGGATAGTATCCTTGAGGATCATGGAATGCATTTTCAGGGGCTACGTATGGAGGATTTGGGTACCCTCTTGGGCCCTGTATCCTCATCAATATCTCATGCATGACCATGTTCTGCTGGATTATATTTCTCATGCTGGGAGCCATTGTAGCCATTTCTTTAGTGAGCCTAGCTGCGAACCTGTCTCTTTCCCCCACCTACCTTATTTTTATTGTGGGGTCGTAGGTGAGCAGTTGGGACAACTCGTGAGGGTTTCCCTTCCTCAGTGTGTTTTCTCATTCTAGGAGTTGCACTTTCATCACCACTTGAACTCATTTTTCACAAACAACTTTCTCAGCTGTATTCTCCTTTCTTTTAAGGATCAAATAAGTATTGAATTTTTGGACTTTCCAACGGTCCTTCCTTCAAGAACTCTCATTTTTTCAAGGGTTGGAAGTTCTAACAGTCATTTCTTCAAGAAGACTCCATTTTCAAAGGTTAAAGCCTTTCTTGCCAAAATATCCCAAGCAAGATTTCTCCCACATGTGTTTTCGTGGTTAAATGTTTCGATTTTCCCCAGATGGGTTGGCGCCAAAAAATGAACCAACAGATGTCGGGCCAACTCACGCCAAGTCAAGTACGATTCTGACGCGTTCCTATCGGAATAACGATGGTAACAAAGAGGAAATAGACATGGGAGGTACTTAGCGGCAAGAGAAGGAACTATTCAAGCTCCAGCAGGTAAAACAAAAGCGATCGCGCTAACAACGATCGCCGGGCGAAAACCAAACTAATCTATGTAGTAACAAACAAGAATATGTGGAAGGATATATGAAATGTGTATCGAAATTATTACATTGTATGTTGAAATTTACGTCTAATAAACATGTAAAGAATACAAGAAATATTCGACCAAGCGTTTATATGAAAGTCTTGAGAGTTCAAGTATATATTTCGAATATATGATTATCTCAATTCCAATCAATAATCCAACCCCCTTTTAGTTACAAAAGAGAACCTAGTTATACTGTCTTGGCCGACGTGGTGATCGTTGGATCAGAACCACGTGGCCTCATGTCCCTAATTGAGGCTTCACATTACAGTCTGTTCATAATTTAATACAATTATAAAGGGTAAGCCGCCATATATAATAGGCTGACAATTTGACAAACTTTATTAAAAGTGTTACATCAATCACTTCTGAGGGATCTTCAAATCTATCGCAATAGACAGCGTCGGCTTCATGGGATTCAAATGGGTTTGAGAGCCTCGGAAAGATTTTTGAGGTAGTTCTCTGAGTGGAGAGCTTCAGCTCCTCTCTTTGTTTCCTTAGGTGTTGTTTTAGCCTAAGGTGGAGTGCTTCGTCCTTGAGGAAGTGCTTCAGCATGGACTTCGATTTGTAGTGCAATGACTTCAGTTCTGTTTGATTTCTTCGTATTTTGACCTCATGGGTCTTTATTTTGACTTTCTTGTTGACGTTCTACCTATGTGACTTGTTACGTAGTATTTTTACTTTGAATCTCGAAGGTATTTTTACTTTGAATCTCGAAGGTGAGATGTAACAACAATAATCTCTCAAGTCTAAATATAAATATTTATATTATAATTAGAATTTAATAGTAGAACTGAAACTTTGAAATAGGGCCTTGTGATCATCGAATTTTTAAATATGGAGGTGAAGTTGTTGGAAGCTGTGTATTTCAAAACTTTTCACTTTTTGGAAAGGATTGTGGAGGATCAGCTGAGGTCGGTTCACATGTTTGCAACTTGTACCAATCTAATTGGGAAATCTCAAAGTCAATAACATCATAGAAATTTCTTAGATGAAAAAACTAGAAAACAGATGAGCGAAGACATACAGAGACAGAGACCTCTCTCTCTCTCTCTAAAAATACTGAGAAACACCATATGCAGACATGCAAAACGCAGGGTGTCAATTTCTTTTCTTGATCACAGTTTTCCTCTTTGCTTATTCTTCTAGTCTCAAGGTCTATGTTCATTTCAACGCATTAGAACAGACTTAATAATAATAATAAAAAGAAATTTATAGCCTCCATTTTCGATTTGTTTTCTGAGAATCTAACTCTACAAAACACTTAAATCATCCTTTCGTTTATATGCAACAGATTGGAGAAACATGTTCTACGGCAGACAACAACTGTGATGCCGGGTTACACTGTGGAACTTGCCCTGCAAATGGAAACACCCGAACCAGATGTACACGGAGTCAACCCGTAATTCCCACTACTAAGGTATTTAATATATTTTTTTCAACTTATATTATTTCCCATTTCTTCATTGGATTATAGGTTCATTTTTTTGGGTTTTTCTAATCTTTCTTTCATTTGTTTTTTCTTTGGGATAAATGGAAAAGGTAAATGGTCTGCCGTTTAATAAGTATTCATGGCTGACTACCCACAACTCGTTTGCTCGGACTGCGTCAATGTCCGGGACCGGGTCAACTCTTTTGGCTCCGACCAATCAAGAAGATTCCGTTACTGATCAACTCAAAGTATGTAAGTTTATTTATTCACGCAATCTAGTTATTTTGTCCATTACTTCAACATTAATCATTTCGCCTAAAAGCTTCATTTATATGTTAGGAGATGTCTTTAATCGAGATTTTGATTTATTTTTAAAAAAGATTCTAAATTCAAGTGTTTTCCATTGAGATTTTAGTCGATTTTAATGAAATCCCTTATAATCTAATGGAATCCATTAAAATTTAGAGGTCTTCAATTATTCGTGAATTTCATTAATATAGAGACTTAAGAAGATTTATATGGATTTCAAGCTTCAAGATACATATAGCGTCTTCTCAAATTTCACTATTTTTAACGAGATTCTTATAAATTTTGTGAATATCTATTTAAATACATGAAATTTATAAGAATTTATAATCTTTTAAAATTAATCAAATTATCAGTAGAGGACATCATCACTTAAGCATTGAACATTGCCTGTGCTATCAATAAGTTAATATTTGTGCGTGTAAATTATTATATGCTTTTCAGCTGTCTGGAACAGTTGGTCTTTGAAGGGATTATAAATTATTTGATCGTTGGTTAGGTTGGAATTGCAACTTTTGAGAATAAGCATATCTCACCTGCCTTTCTCACCTACATGGTCCACATGCAAATTTGTTGTAACGTCGGAAAATAATTGTCGATATGAATTATGGCCCCTATGTAGCTAAAAATTGACGTTTTGTTCAAAATTTGATAAAAGTTGTGAATCCTATTAAATATGTGATTAAAATTAATTATCAAATTTGTTAGAAAATAATATATTAAATTAATATATTGTAACAATATATTTAAGTTGAATAAAATTATAAAAACAAGGGATAATTGCAGTAAAGGTATCAAACATTTCATTTAGTTGTAGACTTAGTCCAAAATTTTCATATGTTCCACTGTAGATACCACACCTTTAAAATTTTTTGTAGAAGTGTAAATGTGTTTTGACTAAAACGTCTTTGTTTCATTTGGTTAAAATTATGAATTTTTCTATTTTTTGGTCAACTAACGGCCGCACTAACAGTTTCTGTCAATTTGAACTTGACCTACGAATTTTTTAAACGTTTGGTATCTACGATAGCACAAATGAAAGGTTTAGGCTAAGTTTGCTACTAAATGAAAAGTTTGGTACCTCGAGTGCAATTATCCCTAAAAACAATTTTTAGGTTTAAAGTCTAGTCAATTCTATAATTAATTTGTATTTGAATTGATTCAATTCCATAATCAATTCGTGGTTACAAATTCATTCATGGCTATTTTAATATTATTTGTGTTAAATACAAAATTAATTAAGAATTTGAAACTTCCCTCATCCTAGTACTATATAAAGAAGCGTTCTCCTCCTTATTTTACACACCAAAAACAATTGATAGTTCTTTTTTCACTCTAAGTTTCCCTCTTCTCTTTGTTTCAAGAGTTTAGTTTTTAGTAATTTCGATAGTTTAGTTCTTTATTATAACTTGATTTTAGAATTGTGAGCATTCTTGGTTCGCCTAAAATAGTGATGAGGTATTAGTCATCTATTTTCAACCATTGTATCATGTGAGACAGACACCATCAGTCATCTTGCATCACAATGAGATGCAAGTCTATTTTAAGAAAACTGTGTGCAACACAGACCTTGGTTCATTTCAGTACCGTTACTATCTCAACAACCATTTCTTCTAATTTTATTGTTATTCTATTTATTGTAATATTTCATTCCATTATTTTATTTATACAATTCCAACAGTATTTCTAATTTTCTTTTTGTATTTTTCATAACATCTTAAAACATATTTAACTCAAAGGACGAATGAGGTGCTGAATTTTAAAGAAATATTATTATAAAAATAATATTTTCCACAAAATTTATAAAATCTTGAAAATTGGAAGTTATGGTCTAGGAGGCTGAGTTTTAAGTAAGACCATTTGTAACCCCTCCAACCAACCTGAGAACTGAAAATTTTCGAAGGATGCTAGATTTGCTGAGGCTGGGCTTAGACACCTTTAGTCTTTTTTTGAAAATTATCTGCAGAGTGATATTCGATTATCGGGAAAAAATAGTTTGTTTGAAAATAAGCATATATCTTTAGAAAATTAGTATATTTTCACTATTGAGAAAATAACATAATTTTAAAAATATATTTTTCAAGTGAAAAATTATATATTTTTGTAATTGTGAAAATAGCATAATTTTAAAATTATTTGAAAAATATCATAATTTTGAAATTAACGCAACTTATTTGATATTTCAGAAATCACAACTGAATCAATTAACATGGATGTGACTTAGACTGTGGCTACTGAAAATCAGGTTGTGGGCTCTGTTGTAGCTCAAAAGCCAAGTTCTATTTTAGCTCAAACTGTGATTAAATTGCCAAGTCATGTTGTGGGCCAAACTATGGCTGGCTATACTGTAACTGTTCCGGTTAATCATAGGGAAAAATCTGAGAAATTTAATGGCTTGAATTTCAAGAGTGAATTTTAAGAGGTGATAGCAAAAAATGTTGTTTTACCTGACCACCTTGAATGTTGCTGGATTCTTGATTAAGACTACCCCAAAACTTAATGAGGGTAAGGGAGATGTTCAAGTAATCAACGCACTTGATGCTTGGGACCATTCGAATTTTCTATGCTGAAATTATATCATGAATAGTTTGGCGGATTTACTATACAACATGTATAGTACAATGAATACTGATAAGGAGTTGTAAGAGTCGTTAGACCGAAAATATAAGACCGATGATGACGAGGTTAAGAAATTCATTGTTGACCGATTCTTGAATTATTAAAAAAAATGATGGACTCAAAAACTGTAATTAGTCAAATGCAAGAACTCCAAGCGATTCTTCATGAGATCCATGCTAAGGGGTGAATTTGAGTGAAACTTTCCAAATGACTATAATTATTGAAAAGTTGCCTCCAACGTGGAAAGATTTCAAAAATTACCCAAAGAAAAAGCGAAATGAAATGAATATTGAAAAACAGATAGTTAGGCTTCGAATTGAAGAAGACAACTGAAGTTCAGAAAAAAAAGGGGGGTTCAATCTTGGTCTGGCTAAAGCCAATGTTGTGAAATATGGTCAAAGTTCTAAGACCTATAAAAATAACTCGAGGCCATCCGGTGGCAAAGGGACTAAGCTGAGACCAATGAAGCATTTCCAAGAAGTTTCAAGGAAAATGCTTCAATTGTGACAAAGTAGGTCATAAGTCTTTGGAATGCAGATTACCGAAGAAGAACAATAAGAAAGAAGCCAATGTGGTTGATTATGTGGCACATAATGTATCGGAGATGAATATGGTGGGTTCAAACTCAAAAGAGTGGTGGATTGACACCGAGTATAAGAGACCTGTGCTATGATAAAGATTTGTTTACTGCGTTCGAAGTAATTGAGAATGGAGAGTTGTTCACGAGAAATTCAGCAACTTCTGAAATTAATGTTCAAGGGAAGGTGGTTCTGAAAATGATTTCTGTGAAACAGCTGACTCTCAACAATGTGTTGTGTGTATCAAAAATTCGTATAAACCTAGTGTTCGGGTCATTTTCGAATAAGCATAGTTTTCGTATTGTGTTTGAGTTAGATAAATTCATTTTGTCTAAGAGTGGAATGTTTGTCTAAAATGGTTATGCTTCCGATGGTATATTTAAATTGAATGTAATGATTGTGAAGATAAAAATTAATAAAATTAATTCTTTTGCTTACTGGCTTGAGTCTTCTAGTTTGTAGCATGGTAGATTAGGACATGTGAACTATGATATTTTACATAAATTAGCTTATTTGAATTGTATACTTACGTTCCATATTGATTCGAAACATAAGTGCGAAACTTGTATTGGGGAGAAATTGACAAGGTCATTCTTTAAATCAATTGAACGAAATACAGAACCACTTGACCAAATTTACAGCGACATATGTGATTTAAAATTTGTATAAATAAGAGATGGCAATAAGTACTTCCTTACTTGTCGACAATAATATAAAATATTGTTATGTGTATTTACTTAAAAGTAAAGACGAAGTTATAGACAAGTTTATACTCCATAAGAATGAAGTTGAAAATCAACTTAATAAGAAAATCAAGGTGCTGGAAAGTGATCGAGGTGATGAGTATGAAGCACAATTTGCTGAATTCTATGCACAACATGAAATCATACATGAAATCCCTACACCTTATTTGCTGCAGCAAAATGGTGTTGTGAGAAAATGATGAATGCAATTTAGTAAGTTCTAGATTATCTCAAAACATGTAGGGAAATCTGTGCTATCAGTAAATTACCTTTTAAATAAGGTGCCCCGAAAGAAAAATGAAAAAGACTCCTTATGAGTTATGGAAAGAAAGAAAGTCTTCATATAAATACGTACAAGTGTGGGATGTCTTGCTAAAGTGGTTGTTCCAATACCAAAAAAGGTAAAGATAGGCCTGAAAACTTTACATTGCATCTTCATTGGCTATACATATAATAGTAGTGCTTATCGGTTTCTTGCGCATAAGTCTAAAATTTCAGACATACACAAACATAAGATAATGGAATCGAGAAATGTTTTATTCTTTGAATATGTATTTCTATACAGATCCAAAGAGAAAGCAAGCTCTTCTAAAAGGACAAATGAAATGAAACTATGATTGAAAATAGTCAAGATCAAAAACTAGAAGAGGATATTGAGGTTGAACCAAGACGTAGTAAGAGAAAAATGACGGAAAAATATTTTAATAATGATTTTATGATTTATATGTTAGAAAGTGAACCTCAAAACTTTCAAGAAGCTATGAATTCTTCGAAAGGACCTCAATGGAAATAGGTCATTAAAAGTGAAATATATATCATTTTGCAAAATTATACATGGGAGCTAGTGGACCTTTTTCCAGGAAGTAAACCATTATGCTATAAATAAATTTCCAAAAGAAAATTGAAAGTAGATGGAACTATAGAAAAGGATAAGACCAACTTAGTAATAAAAGTTTACAGACAATGAGAATGCCTTAATTACTTTGATACATATTCTCCAGTGACAATAATAACATCCATTAGGATGATTCTTGCAATTGCAGCTCTGTGAAATCTTGAAGTACATCTAATGAATGTTAAAAATGCATTTTTAAATGAAAATTTAGAGAAAGAAACTTACATAGAAAAATCTGAGCATTTTTCATCGCCAATGCTTGAAAAGAAAGTTTGTAAATTGGTGAAATATTTATATGACATGAAACAAGTACCCAAACAATGACATGAAAAATTTGATAAAGTCATAATAGAATGTGGATTTAAAATCAATGAGTGCGATGAATGTGTTTACGTCAAATACACCAAAATTGGTTATGTCATTTTATATACGTCATAGATATAATACTATAAGACAACTTCTCTCAACTAGAGTTATCTCTATTGACTATATAAGGTCAAAGGATAACATTAATTCGCTAACCAAAATGTTAAATAGAGAGTTAGTAAGAAAATTATCAAAAGGAATAAAACTTAAGTCATTGAATGAATGAGTTAATACGAAAGAAATCCAACATAATTGATTGCAGATCCCAAGATTCAGGTTCAAATGGACAACTAATTGTTCACTGTGAGGGATATAATCTCATGTCTATTCCTATGATGTAACAATGATACCTGTAAGAATGAATGATAAGCAATAGGATTTTTATGATTTTTATGCGTCAAAGACCGAGTAAAGTAATGCGTGTTACTTGTAATAAGAAATCACCTAGGTGAGAGAGAAGTGGAGCCACTTCTAAGGAAATTATGTGAGGCTCAATTCTTAGAAACTCTCATAGAACCAAGAAAATGTTCATGGCCAAAATGAATATAACTATGAAAATTGAGTTGTGTTAAGAAGAAGCTTGTGTGAAGTGTGTCATCATTTACACAAATGGCAGAAAATTCCAAGGACGTCATGTCTACTAATCAATTAGTAAAGTAAACATACTTACACAAGGGAAGGTTCAAATGGTAACACCTACCTATAAAAATTATACATGGGAGCTAGTGGACCTTTTTCCAGGAAGTAAACCATTATGCTATAAATAAATTTCCAAAAGAAAATTGAAAGTAGATGGAACTATAGAGAAGGATAAGACCAGCTTAGTAATAAAAGTTTACAGACAATGAGAATGTCTTGATTACTTTGATACATATTCTCCAGTGACAAGAATAACATCTATTAGGATGATTCTTGCAATTGTAGCTCTGTGAAATCCTGAAGTACATCTAATGAATGTTAAAAATACATTTTTAAATGAAGATTTAGAGGAATAAACTTACATAGAACAATCTGAGCGTTTTTCATCGCTAATGCTTGAAAAGAAAGTCTGTAAATTAGTGAAATCTTTATATGACATGAAACAAGCACCCAAATAATGACATGAAAAATTTGATAATGTCATAGTAGAATATGGATTTAAAATCAATAAGTGCGACGAATGTGTTTACGTCAAATACACCAAAATTGGTTGTCATTTAATATACGTCGTAGATATATCACCATAAGGCAACTTCTCTCAACTAGAGTTATATCTATTGACTATATAAGGCCAAATGATAACATTAATTCGCTAACCAAAATGTTAACTAGAGAGTTAGTAAGAAAATTATCAAAAGGAATGAAACTTAAGCCATTGAATGAATGAGTTAATACGAAGGAAATCCAACATAATTGATTGTAGATCCCAAGATTCAGGTTCAAATGGACAACCTAATTGTAAAGACTTAATTGAATCACTGTGAGGGATATAATCTCATGTCTATTCCTATGATGTAACAATGATACCCGTAAGGATGAATGATAAGCAATAAGATTTTAATGATTTTTATGCGTCGAAGTCCGAGTAAAGTAATGTGTGATACTTGTAATAAGAAATCACCTAGGTGAGAGAGAAGTGGGGCCACTTCTAAGGATATTATGTGAGGCTAAATTCTTATAAACTCTTATAGAACCAAGAAAATGTTCATGGCCAAAATGAATATAACTATGAAAACTGAGTTGTATTAGGAAGAAACTTGGGTGAAGTGTGTCATCATTTACACAAATGGCAGAATATTTCAAGGACGTCATGTCTACTAATCAATTAGTAAAGTAAACATACTTACACAAGGGAAGATTCAAATGGTAACACCTACCTATCCTATACAGGTTTCGACCGTTGAATTCTATCACCATATCAATATATCATTATTGTTAATTTCATTCATATGGAGAATTGTTGGAAAATAATATATTAAAGCAATGTATTTAAATTGAATGAAATTGTAACAACAATTCATAAATTTCAAATCTAGTTAATTTTATAGTTAATTTGTATTTGAATTGATTCAATTCCATAATAAATTTGTGGCTACAAATTCATTCATAACTATTATAACATTATTTGTATTAAATACAAAATTAATTAAGAATTTGAAACCTCCTCCATCCTAGTTCTATATAAGGAGGCGTTATCCTCCTTATTCTATACAGAAAATTTGTAAATTCTTTTTTCACTATAAGTTTTTCTCTTCTTTTTGTTTCAAGAGTGTAGTTCTTAGTTACTTAGTTAGTTTAGTTCTTTGTTCTAGTTTGGTGATATAATTGTGAATATTTTTAGTTCGCTTAAAATAGTGACGAGGTGCTAGTCGCTAATTTCAAGAGTTGTATCTTGCGAGACAGATGTCATCTTGCATCAAAGTGGGAGGCGAATCTGTTTTAAGAAAACTGTATGCAACACAGGTCGTGGTTACTTTCAATACTACTACTACCTCAATAACTATTTCTTTTTATTGTTACTCTATTTATTGTAATGTTTCCTTCCATTATTTTATTTATACAATTCGAGTAGTATTTCTAATTTCATTTTTGTATTTTTCCTAACAAGATTAGACTTAAATTTTTAACTTACATCAAGCAAGGGCATGGTATTTTGGCAAATTGCTATAATGAAAAAGTCACAAGACATTAAGGAGTAGTTGATTCAAATCCACACTACAACAAAAACAATCTTTTGCAACGTTCAAAAAACGTTACCGAAAAGCTTTTACAACGTTTTTGAGTATGTTGCAAACCTCAATATTGTCACAGAGTAAAAGGATACGGCAACGTTTTTTGAGTGTTGCCGTAACTTTTTTGCAACGTTTTTTGAACGTTGCGAATAACATTTTGCAACTTTTTTTGAGTTGCGAATAATCTTTTTGTAACATTTTTTGAGTGTTGCCATAACATTTTTGAAACTTTTTTTTAGCATTGCTAATAACTTTTTCGCAACATTTTTTGAACGTTGCTAATAACCTTTTGCAACGTTTTTCGTCTGTTGTTTATGCTTATATATTTATTTTTTGCAACATTTTTTGATCGTTTCCATATGTTATTTTACAATTTTTTTTTACATTTTTTTATTTGTACAGTAATTTGTACAAATCAACCATAAAATAAGATAGAAGATGACAGTATCAAACAACTCCAATAATTATTATTAATTGTACTCCAAAATGTAACGATATTCATACAAAATTCAGATCCAAAATTCTAAAGCGTCTAAAAATTCAATATATTTCCAAAAAAAAAAAAAAGGAAAGAAATACTATAAACCCTAAGTGGTGAGTAAGTTTTTCGCTTTAAAAGAGTTTTTCGCTTTTCAAGAGTTTCCAACAAATAAGATTCTTGTAAGAAACACACAATATCATGTCAAGGAGGATTCCGTGCTTTGAAACTAAAGATTGGAACCTCATGAAATTGCATCTTTCTATATCATGTCACAGTAGAAATGTGGTTCTTCTGCATTGAGCAGGTCACTACTCTCTCTTCGAGCTTGAATGAAGATTCCAAGCTTATAATCGGAAGTCCCTTAATTTTGTAGCTGTCAAAAATCATTGCAAGAAATTAAAATTTTCGCAACAATTAAAAAACGTTGCAAAAAGTAATCTTTTCGCAACTGTCAATAAATGTTGCAAAAGGCTTTATATTGAGAGTTTCAACAACAGGTCCTAAACGTTGCTTAAGAACCAGATTTCAACAACGTTACAAAAAGCGACATTAGCAATATTTATTTAAAAATTATTGCGAAAGCTCAATTATATTAGCCATAGCAACATTCACTTGCTAAAATGTTGTGATAGACCCCTTTAGCAACATTTAATCAGCGAATGTTGTCTTTTGCGTATTGCAAAAGGCCATTTTTGGTGTAATGTCAAATTGTAGCTTTCAGGAAAGAAAGAGGAGAAGGAGAAAACTAAAATCGAAATGTTGTCCTAAAGACGATATTTGCCCCTGAAGAAATTTGAGATTGCTTAATATAACAAGCCTTAATAAAGTTTTGACACCAAGCGAACATGAAAAATTCAACCGAAAGAACAATTGAACACTTTGAAAATTCAGATTTTTAGTGTTTCAAACATGAAGATGAAGATTGTACATGTTTTTCTGCTTCTCTTCTTTCATATTATCATTTATATATACATATAAAAAAAACATCGGTAGGCACAAGTGGATGTGGTTTTTCATGAAAAGAAACAACTTTTGTAACTGTAAAGTTGAAAATCTTGAATTTCCATGAGCATTACGCTCAAGCGAAAAATGACTCCACTATATGTTAGCTAGTATCCAAACATGAACTCTTATCCCTTTTTTCGAATTGGTGGACAATAGGACATGGAGTTTGCAATTTTATAATTTCAAGCCGTTAGTAAAACGTGAAGCATGTAGTCAGTCGTTGTAGTTAGAAATTTTTGGTTTTTCTAACTTAGTTTTCACATAAAATTCAGTTTTAATTTTCATGTTCAAGTTAATTTTGCTGGACTCATATTCGTGGTGAGGCTGTGGAGACAGTGCATCATTAGGTTCAAATCCGCACTTCAGGGTACTACGTGTCAACACTTAAGAGTCCAACTTTCCGATCATATAAATGAGTGGGCATCTATGAGTTAGTTGGCTTTCGTTTCTTTCTTGATAGAATCTCTTAGAGAGAATGCAAGGGTTCCGTCTGAGTGGATTGAGGAAAGATTCCACAAATCAGTGACATACATCTTGCGTGGACAACACCAATCAAAGATTCCTAACCCAAAAAGTCCCTGGAAGAAGGGGAAGCGGGCAGGTCGTGGTTGTGTAACCTATAATTCATGGCAATCATCACTAGTTTCTCCTGAGGGAAACTGTACTACTGACTATGTCAACAATAATTTGCACAACTCCATGTACGATAGTCAATTTGTTTATGCAGCGTGTGCACATTAAATAAGACGATAAAGCAATCGTAAAAAAACGAAAGAATAGAAATTTTAGCAAAATCGAGTTGAACAACACATCTAACTAATAATATATATATTCCTTCATAGAATGGTGTTCGAGGGCTTATGCTTGATATGTATGACTTCGACGGGGACATTTGGTTATGTCATTCATTTGGTGGAAGGTGTTTCAATATCACAGCTTTTGTAAGTATTTCAATGCCTTCATATTTTTATATACATGTTTTATTCTTTCTCATATATAAGGTGATCATGTTTAAGATTTTTTTTT
>CAIGRB010069652.1:46118-66324 GCA_903798255.1 Fraxinus quadrangulata
CAGCGTGTGCACATTAAATAAGACGATAAAGCAATCGTAAAAAAACGAAAGAATAGAAATTTTAGCAAAATCGAGTTGAACAACACATCTAACTAATAATATATATATTCCTTCATAGAATGGTGTTCGAGGGCTTATGCTTGATATGTATGACTTCGACGGGGACATTTGGTTATGTCATTCATTTGGTGGAAGGTGTTTCAATATCACAGCTTTTGTAAGTATTTCAATGCCTTCATATTTTTATATATATGTTTTATTCTTTCTCATATATAAGGTGATCATGTTTAAGATATTTTTTTACTTTTTTTTTTTTTAATCTTCCAGCAACCTGCAATTAACGTGCTGAAAGAAATTCAAGTTTTTCTGGAACAAAATCCCACAGAAATTGTCACCATTTTCATTGAAGACTATGTGACATCTCCTCAAGGCTTGACAAAGGTGTTTAATGCTTCTGGACTCAGCAACTACTGGTTTCCACTGTCTAAAATGCCTAAAAATGGTGAAGATTGGCCAACAGTCGATGATATGGTCAGGAATAATCAACGCCTCGTAGTCTTTACCTCTAAATCGTCTAAGGAGGCTTCTGAAGGGATTGCTTATGAATGGCAATATGTAGTTGAAAATCAGTGTGAGTTATATTATCGATCAACGACCTCATCTAGAACTTTAAGTGATTGAGTTCAGTATAATGATCGCAAATTCGTTTCTTTAAAATCCCTTTTCCAACATAGACAAAATGGTCAATTTGCAGATGGCAATGGTGGGATGGTACCTGGTTCTTGTCCGAGTCGTTCAGAGTCATCTCCCATGAACACATCATCAATTTCACTTGTTCTTCAGAATTACTTTCCCGAAAATCCCAATGTAACAAATGCTTGTGCAGACAATTCTGCTCCTCTAACTAGTATGATGACAACTTGTTATGAAGCAGCCAGAAAGCGCTGGCCGAATTTCATAGCAGTCGACTTTTATCAGGTGCTGACGGATGAAACCTCTCCATTGGTTCGACAAAATATATATATATATCTATATTTTTTTCCTAAAATTGCTTTACCACATAAGAGATTTTGTGTTGCAGAAGAGTGATGGAGGAGGAGCCCCAGAAGCTGTTGATGAAGCAAATGGACATATGACTTGTGGCTGCGACAGCATTGCCTATTGCAAGGTTTGGTACTAATATTGTCGTATGTACTGCAATTGCAAATAGCACAATACTAAAAAATTAAAATTAATTCTAGCCAAAACATGGGATTTGTCACATATTTTTATTTATTTTTTTATTCATGGTCTTCAAATCTTTTAATAGACCTAGCCCATCACAAATGTATTGAAAAAAATGCTTAGTTTTTTATTAACTTGGGAAAATTGATGTTCTTTGACTACTTATTTTACCACTTATTTGATTAAATGTTATATCAAACGTGACAGGCAAATGCTACATTCGGTACCTGCGACATCCCCGCGCTTTCACCTCCACCACCATCTCTATCGTCGACGACAGGAACACCACAGCAGCCCAGCAACAATTCTCCAATAAGCAAATCTCTGCAGCTTCATTTGTTGTTAGGACAAATATTTGCCATATTTTTCCTGTTGTGTTCATAACTGCTAAATGATACAGACGAAATTTCATTTGACAATAACTTTGAGGATCAATGTATACGTACAAAGCCTTACATTATGCATTTACTTCTGCGCTTTTTCTCAAGAATTTTGATATTTCCGGTTTCTTACATGAAAACCGAGAATTTTAAACTGGTTCTCGGTTTTTATATACCGGTCGGTCTAGTTTATTTTTTATAAGGTAAAAGATTAGTGCCTATATAAAACTACCAGAAAGTGCAGAGGAGTTATCAATACTTTAGAAAAAGTAAATGGTTCCTAAACAAACATTTGCTACACAGACCTAATACAACAGACAAAACGAGGCACTAATCAAAAAGTAAAAGATAAAAACCAACCTCATATGTATTTATATAATTTATTTGAACGGGAACTTGAAAGGAAACAAGAACGTGCACTTATCCTCAACCTCAACCCAATTATAGAAACAAAATATGTAAATTCCTACTCTTTAATTAGGCTGCATCGACTTCTCTGATATTATTAAGCATTCTCACTGCAACTCTCCAACGGGTGCTTCGTTGAGCCACAAGAAATGAATGAAGTCGTACAACTTTGCACTCACGCTAACCTGTCGGGAAAAGCGGAGAGTTTTCATGAGTCAACTAATATTTCACAAAAGAATGCCATATCGGCCAATAATTATACAGGCTTCAATATATGAAGTTTTAATTGTTTCTCAAAGATAATTATCAAGTACAGTGTATTTGTCATACCTTGTAAGGTGTTGGGTTCAACCTTCTCATGTGATCAGGCCTCATCTGGCCCAGGTGTTTAATACAACGTTCTCTGATGAGTTTAATGGGTGGCAACTCCTCTCTCTCTTTTCCTTCAAAAAGCAAAAACATGAAGCAACATTGCGCGGTTGAGTAATAAACAAAAGTAGCTTTCGAAATGCTCACGTTATTCACGGTGCATGTTTGTCATGCAATATTAACTTTTATTGGACTTTTAATAGACAATATCTTTAATAAAGACGACCCTGTACAAATGGGGCACCTATGTGAAATTTTTTTAAGAACCAAAGGAAAATGTTGCAACTCCTTTGTCTCCTATGGTGCGAATTACTCTTATTCTTAGTATTTGTTATTATGTGTCATGGTATATGGGAGTAAGACATGTTAAACAGTAACCTTTTATTTCCTTTAAAAAGAAGTTTTAAAAAACACAATATAACAGGTAGAATTTATTTTGATCACTAGAATTTTTCCAATACAGAAACGTCTTTACGGTTCTATTCTTGTGTAGGGACAAAAAAATGAAAGAAAAGAAACTGTCAAAGACTTCATGAGGAATATATTCTATAAGAAATCAATTTACCTACCACCTGGGGTTTAGCATTGTCGCCTAACAACACAGTAAATGGCAATGTCTAGATGCTAACTATGGCTACTAAAGAAACCAACAACTCTTACCTGATCTACCAGGCCAATAACATTTCAGAAGTTCCTCAACACACTGTGGCACCACATATGCCCTCTTAGATTCATTAAATGGATGGCGACACAAAATTCGTTCCCCTACCTGTGTATCAAAGAAGGTAAATCGACGAGTGAAAGCATTCTGATTTTAAGTCACGTTCTATATCATAATCATGAAGCACATAGCAATCTAGTAATTCTTTAACACGAGTTTAACAGAATATAAATATAATTTCACCTTCTTAAATCTGTCCATTATCATTCGTTTCACCTATGCATATATGATATGTTTTAAAAGTACAGCTAATCCTGATAAACTAGACTATTCTGTCATTAGTCAACAACGACAATGTCCCCAGTAATTTTTTCTGGAGGATTTTAACCAGCGACCTCATTTGACGACAACAGGTGAACAAACATAATAACTTGGTGAAAGGCGGTCACCTCCATATCTAACTCTTGATTGTCAGCAAGTTAAAAGTCAATAGTTCCACATAGACTTGTACACTTGTAAACTAAATATGTGGTGAGAGAAATACTAGACTTTGAAAAACAACATCAAGGCAACTCTCTTTAGATTTCAACATATATCTCAATTTGCAAGCTATACCATTCTTAGTTCGTCCAGTGATCTAGAAAAGAGCTGGTGGCATTGGCAACAATGACATTACTGAACAAAAAGAATAAGCAAATAAGCTACTTGTACACCCATTGTTTACACCTTCGTTGACCGAAGATGAGGTGGCATGCATTTTGGTCTGTCAACAAAGATATACATGTAGCACTATTGAATAAGATACTTTCTTTACATTAGAAAATCCTACTCTATAACAAACTCAAGTCTCTCCATTTTGACAACAAATCAAGACAGACTAAACGAACTTGTTCAAGAAAATAACTCCGCTCCAGCATTGACAGAGGTAAGTCCAGAGGACCAGGGATGCTTCTGATTCTTGTAATAGCCATGTAGGCAATATGGAACAAGCTCTAGATGAGTCAATGGATTTCCACTACAATGAGCCATTAAAGGCCACAAGCATGATATGAACTTCGAAAGTAAATGTAAATCATGTCATCCATCTCCCATCTTTTATTTTTAATTTTTCATTCTCTTGTTCGGAGTAGTGTTAAGTCTCAATGAGAACAAACGATATTGAAGATATAATAATAGATGCATAAAATGAAATGTTTTAAAAACCGGACCGAGCATCGATCTGGAAAAGTGAAAAGGTCAACCGAGGTCGAACCAGTAGTTAAAAATAAATAAATAATAAGCAAATAGCCTTAACTATAAAAAATTAAAACAATCAACATTTTCCAATATGAAAAAAATATTGTGTGTTAATATGAAAGAGAAAGTCAACAAACCAAAAATACAGTAGTAAGAAATGGGTCTCAGTTCCATATGGAAACTTGATGATATGGGTGAGAGAGAGAAGGATTATAAAAGGGATGCTTTGTGTGGAGAATAACCGCTTATTAAGCAGTGCGCAGTGGACAAAGCTGTGGGTGTGTGGATTTGTTTTAAATATTCATTCCGTAGTTCTTTTTAATTGTAAAAACTCGCCACTAAAAACAGTACCCATTTTACCAGTTTACTGTTAACCTGCCGGTTTGACAGTTTATCAATATGCAGTTTTTGCTGGCTTACCGACCCTGTTTAGGAGCTGGTTCCCAGTTTAACAGGTCGAACCGGCCGGTCAGGGTCATTTTGGTAACATTGATAACCTGTTTGTCCCCTTTGTAACAGCTTGAGCTTTTGAATTAGGCAGCCCAACATGGTATTTGTCAAAAAAGAATCACGAATTCAAATTTCATTGTCACCCGATTATGAATATTTCATGTGACGTCTTTGATGAACAATGAATATGGCATACAAGTGTAGGGACGTGTTTAAGATATAATTATAATGAACAAATTTGTCCACTCTTTAACAACTCAAGCATTCAGATGAGGCTCAACAAATGATTTGAGCTTTCTTTTTCTCATCCTTCTTTAATAGGATATTGAAAAGATTAAGATGCCATGACCTACTCCCTTTCTGATGTCTTCTACAAATTGCCAAATCTGACTATATTCTAATAAATCCAATGCATCAAAGTACAGCAGCAAGGTTCAGAGTTGATATGTTGCTTGCTATTTGGAAATTAATATGCCAGTATGTTTGTATGTATGTGTGCGCGCACGCGTGTAACTGTTTTATCATAAGTGTGTATATTTATTTTAGTTCAAAAACCGAAGATCCTGTTCTGACTCCCACATTTACTAGGACTCCTGGCTCCATATCCTTGAATCCTAGCTTTATATGAAATATCATAGAACAAAATTAGAAAATTGAAGAAAATATACATGACACTTGTTGCCTAAAAATTCGTGCCAAGTCAAATGAAGATATTCAACTTATCAAATAATTGAACAATCGAACTCACTTTATAGAGGACTCCACTCCCTAAAATTGTTCAGATCTAATACATCAATTTCATCATTGACTACATTTTAGAATAAGAGTATCATAGAATTCAAGGAAGCATCCCTGGTTAATGAAATTTGGGGAGATTAAAAGAATACCTTTGGAGGTGGTTCATTTTCTCCTGTCATTATGTCTACAAGAGGGTAACCTTCCTTTCCATATAATCTATAACTCCTTTTTTTACATGGAATGGAGACCTGAAATCAGAGCAAACCTCAGCATTTGAACTAAAATGAAATTCTAATGTTAAGATGTCACGTGGATTGACGAACCTTTGAAACATCTTCAGAAAGTTTGATGCGAGGCTGATTATTTATCTCGACTAACTTAAAAACAACACCAAGAGCAGGTTGAGCATAGCATGTAACCAAATGAGTTCCAATTCCAAATGCATCAACTTCATGCCCCTGGGGCCCAGAAGAAGAGATACATGAATCCAAAGCAGCATAGTGAACATGAGTAGGAAATTGGAAATGAAAAATCAATATGAATCATGCAAAGAAGAATTGGAAGTTTATCAATCTTCCCAATGTAGAGAATAAACTCATGGAAAATACTTCTTCTAAGTTGGCTTAGATTTGATCCCTAAATTATAGTACTCACAACCATGAATGAAGAATTACTGGTGCATATAACAGACAACATATAGAAAAAAGATTTGAAGAGAAAGGATAAGGCAAAAAATTTGGACCTGATATATGTAAGTGCATATATTCATGTCACCAATTTGTATTTCCTTTTAGTTGTTAATGCCCATATAGGTTATGGCAGATGGTAGCCACGTCAAATTGCCAGTGAGAAGTAAGGTTAGTAAAAATACAGTACTTTGTTTGAGTTACTGGACAAACTTCAACTTCGGAAATACAAATTCAATGAAAGAAGCTCAACATATTTAATATAAGATTCTAAAAATGGTAATTCTGTATACAGAGTTTCACTCTTTTTTTGGTAAATCAAAAGAAACCTAAAAATTGATGAAGAGCAAATATATTAATGGGTATATTTTCAACAAATTGAACATCTATGATCATTTTTGTTGGGTAATGGCAAGCAATTCACTTCGATGGTAATGTTATATATACTTTAATAAAACTAATAAAAGATAATGGGTGAAAAGAGTATGTAGTTCCGCTACCAGAAGACAAGTTTATAGAGATAGCACATTTTCACTCGTCCAACAAAAGAGTTAACAGTGGAAGTATCACAACCCTCTTGAAAATTACTATTCAATCCTTTACCTGTTTGTTTAAAGCATCTATTGTTTCTTCATTGAGATCATTACTAGCTGTGATGTTCAATTTCCCAAAGTCAGGCACTTTGAATTCCTTCTCAATAGCCTTAAAGAATTTTCGGGTCTCACATGAAAGATAGGCAAGATCACCAGAGTCTAATCTAATACCTACTGCTTTGTACCTGAATAAGAATATATTTAGAAAAGATATCAAAAAGTAAGCCAAACAAATTTAAACCGATATCTATGGAAGTCAAACAGATGGCAATATGTGAAAATATGATTATCCAGACTGGTTACGAGGGTTCAGGTTACGGTTCAGGCATTAGGGATGAAGCTAGGTGGCTTGCTAACAGACAGCTTACTCAAAAGGTAAACCCCAACAGCACGAAAAAAAAAAAAAACTAAGATGCATTCATGCCTTATCACATCCATACTATCTTTATTATTGATAAGGATAACGCTGAACCCTTTTAATAAACTTCTACATCTATATGCACCCATAAAATCTGGGCACTTACTTTGTTAGGAAAGGAGGAGAAATATTGAAAGATTATCCCTCTCCTTTGTACGCACCTTGTGTATAACTTTATTAATAAAGCAGGCATTTCCAAACCTGATTCATGATTTCAATTCTTTAATTTTTTTCCCCTTGTCAGTTCCATTAAAAGGTTCAAGGTCACTTAGCCAATTTTCACAACTCCCAGGTCCTGCTGTCTTAGAATTCTTCAAACAAAATGGCGTTTATTCAGGTTTCCATTACATGAGTTAAAAGGAAAATTGGGAGAGGCCATGGATGATTGTATTAATGAAAACAATGAAAGATTTGGCTTTATATCGCTGAAAAGTCGTTAAAATTTTTTTTAACCAACTTATGTAAAAGCTTAAGCCCTTAGGCAGGGGCCACATTAATGTATTTAAAATGTGTCTTCAACACTGCCCCCCAAGAGTAGACCGGGCTCATTTTTTCATATCAAAGGCTAACCATGTGCACAATTTTATTAAGTTAGTGGTGCCCAAAATCAAACTCAGGTCTACTGTCCAGCTCTGATTCCATGTTAACCAGCTCACTCTAAAAGCTTATGCTCTTACATAAGGGCCACATTTATGTGGTTAGATTGTGTCTTTAATACTTGTACCGTTCGCTAACGGTGAACTCATCCCACAAGAATGATGTAGAAAAATCTTAATTGAGTTCTGTTGGTTCGGCATTCGTCCTTCCCCATCTCAATTTCAGATCATTTCTCAATCTAAGAAATAGAATGAATATAGATAGAACCTTATCAACACATAATCCAGCAGTGCATATGAATTGAATGCGTCAAAGGCAAAATGAAAAGGATAAGAATGAGGACGAAAAGCAGATGAGCTTTGCATGTGGATCAGAAAGAGAGAGTTATGTACTTCTTGGGTTGTCAGGAGCACTCGTGCAATTCTAGTTTTTGAGAAACCTAGTGGAGTGAGAGAGGAGAGTATTTGAGAAGGACTAACGGCCCCAAAAATATTACTATATTTTCTGAGTCTACGGACAGGGTCAATACTTAATAAGGTGGAGATAGGTCATCTTCACCCAAAAAAAAAAAAACAATTCACTTTTAACATGGATAAGATCATTTCCACCACACGAACACCAATGAAGGAACAAGTCTCTTGAGCGTACCCAAAATCATTTAGAGCCAGAGCAACTGCACAAAAATTAGGAATGCCGCTTCTCATGACCTGTTAAAGAGTATTAACAAAACCACATCAATGATAATACAAAGACCAGAATGAAGCAAAAATTGTGCTGAAAGTAAACAGGAAGCGACATTTGCATGATGCCTGGAATTGTACGAAGCCTATGAAACATCTGGCTATCAATGCATTGGATATACATAGCCTCTGTTTGAGCCTCATTCTTTAAAAAATCATTTTCCCCTAAACTTATTTTCAACCACACAATTTTCCAATAAAATAATATAAACCCAAAACTTTTTTTTTTACCTTTCAACCATACATTCTCCAAAAAATTCACTGTTACAAAAATCTATTTCCAAGAAAAATAGGGCTCAAACAGATGTATAGTTAACCAAAATAAAGATATTCACATGGGTTCACAATGTATAAATGTCAGTTTCAAACATGTAATGCTTTATCTAGCAAGATGAACTTTGTTTTCTAAAGGACAAAAAAATACAAGGTTGGCATACTTGCTCCTAAAAAGGGAATTGAGAGTCAAACAGATATCGTGGTAAAAATAAAATGAACAAGTGACAAGATTTCAAACATGTTCAATAAAAGAATCACTAATAATGAAAAGACCGCCAAGAAAATTATTGAGCTAATCAGTCTACAATATTCTAACTACTTCCAAAGTTCCCAACAAAATTGGTAAACATAGTTTCAAGCACTAACTCCAACGTTCTCAAACACTTATAGAACCACTATAGATGAGTGATTGTACTTCTCATTTCAATAGCTTACTCCCCCGCGGACAAGTCTTTTCAATACTTGGAAGAATTAAAAAGATGTGCCTATTGGTGAACCATTTTGTTACAGATAGTATCAAAAAGTTCAATCACAGGGCTGTAAGTACACAGTTCCAATAGGCAAAACGAAGTGTTCTATGCTAGACAGAAAAATCAAATGAGCAATGACAAAGTTGAATGAACTATTAAAAAGTTTTACTTACATCATATGTGTCTACAAGGGCCAAAAAGGCATTCGGAAAGGCAAGTGCGTATGAGATGAAAGCAGCTAACTCACTTTGATTCGTTTCTCCAAATATTCCACCTAATAAATGTGACCGCTGAACAGAGAGCAAAAATTTAATGAGCCGCTATTAGATATATACATATTTAGATAACCCACATGTATATATCACAAAATGACAAGAACATCTTCTGATATCATATAATATTACCAAGATAATATATGTGATGTTACTTGCACATTATAGCAGTGGATATGATAGAATTTTCAAATGGAATATGATAAAAGTACGAAAGAAGTCCATAGCAAATTTCAGATAATTGTCATAAAGAATCAATAAACAAACATGTCTTCTATGTGCATGCATTTACTTTGAATTGATTTCTGATCACAAGAACTCAAGTCAGAGTCCATATGAAACTACAAGTACAGTATAAATTGCAAAGAGTATCATAGGCATCGAGTCTTTTTGATTCTTCAAAATTTGGAGGTGCAACTTCTCTGGATGTGTTCACCTTCTGAAGGTGAATCCTTAGAGAAGATGTGAAGACTGTGTTTTCAGTTTTAACAAGAGTTAATAAATGTTCAAGTGAATAAACTATATGTAGTAGAAGATTACATGTTCTAAATGTAATTTTACCTAATGGTGATGTCTTATAGTCATATTATAGGCTCCCATCTATTGCAGAAAATTGAAGCGATTGGAAAGTATTCTTTGTTGTATTACTCAGAAAATTTGTACAGTATATAAAGAAAAGTAACTAGAAACCTGGCCTAATTTACAGCTGTACGGGGAAATCCATTCAAGTAAATCTTAGGAATAATATAAAATATACATCGAGCAGGAGACAAATATCAACTTGTGGAAATAAATTGACTGATCCTATTGAGGGAAAGAGTAGTTATCAAATTGAAATATTACAATAACTAGCGAGAAAAAATGTTGACTTGAGGATATCAACTTTACAGAAGTTATTCAGGGCCATTTAACCAGTGGCGGAGCCACATGGGATCATGTTGGGCCACTGACCCCACAGATTTTATTTTTATTTTTCCCAAAATTTAATTTTCATACTTACCCTCTTTTAGAGTACTGTAACTGCATGACTTTTCTCCCCAAAGGCCCAAATCATCAAATGATTTCCCAATCCTCACCAATTGATTATTGACTATTGTAATATTATGGAATTTGTTGTTGGAATATTGTGTTCATTGGAAATTGATTGTTGAAATAATGTTGTATGTTATATATTGTGTTTTGATGGTATATTGGGACTTTGCCTATTGGAAATGATTGTGTTTTTATGGTTGGAATTGTTAATTGGGATAGCTCATCAGACTTCTTGTTGAAATATAATAATTATTCATTTTTTTTGTTGTTGAATTCGATGGTAAACAGTTATGGAGAGATTTTAAACAAAAATCTCCACTTTCTAGTGAAGAGAAAAATATTAATGAAATGAGTGTTCAAGATAATAGAAGTTAGAGATCAATGGTTGAATAATAGTTTCATCGTGTATATTGAGGACAATATATTTGACAACATTGATAATATTAATAATATTATATAGTGTTTTCAAAGTATAAAAAAGCATAGGCAATGATTGTAGTAATGTATTAAAATATTTTTATTGCTATTACGTTGTTTCAAAAATATTTTGCAACTTAAACTTTGCTCCTCTGATGAAAAAAGGCCTAACCTCCGAAATTTTTCCTCATTGCCCCACCCAAATAAAGAAATTGGAGTGGGGATTTAAAATTGGAAAAGCAATAGAAAGCTCGCCTTATTGAATATATTAAATATACGGATTTTATTTCTTTCAGATCTCTCATTCGTTATCGAAATTTTTAATTAAAAAAAAAATATTTGAACAAAATAATTTGTATTCTCCATATTAATATTTGCAAATAGATAGAAATAATTTTTTATTTATATGTACTTCCTAGTTGAAATGTTATAAAATTTACTATGGCACTAATGGAGCTAAGGAGAACTTTGACATAGTAATCAATACGGCAAGTGGCAACGAGGACAAGAAATATTTTGACTATTAATCAATACAACAATGTGTGCACTTTCACACCATTGTATTAAGTAAATGACTAATTTTGAATTACCTGACTCCAATGAAACAAAACAGCCACTGAAATGAGATTTTTAGGTAACAAATGGTTTCATTTACTACCAAAGGACCTAGATCCACAAATCCCACAATATGCTTTTAATCATATGCAGTGTTAAGATGGATGCTTATCAAGGAAGAAATGGGAAATGCAAATTGGAGGTCTAGCCAAAGCAGAAGTAAAAATTGAAAAGGGAAATGGTAACTGGAAATTGCAAACTGAAAAAAAAAAAATGAATTCAAACTTTGACCCATTAGGGAGTAAATTTACAAGGTATCAATTTCACCAACTAGTAGAGCATACAGAGGCAAAACATGATGAGAAAAGTCAATAAAATTATCGGTGTGTCGAAGATAAAACATATAGCAAAGCAGTAAAGGTGAGGGTGAAACTGACAACACCTTTAATTTGCTTAACCATGTCTGCACCGAACTAACAAAATCCTCACAAGCATTTGAACCATCACAACTTTGAAGCGACTTGTCAATGATCTCATCTGGACTCTGCCAATTGCGGGATCAATTAAGATAATGGACAAAACTAGGAATGAATGAACATAAAAATAGAGAAAGGGGAAATGGAAAATTAGTATATAAAACATTGACACTAGATGCCAAGCAAAAGCCTGCTTGCTCACTACCTCCTGCTTTTGCTACCAAAATGCGAGGGTGTGTAAAAAGTACTTGGAAAACATAATAAACTCACTGAAAAGTTATTATTAATTGCAGAACATCTAGTAAACACCGACCAACCCTCTACTTCATTCGAAGTGCAGATGGAACTTCAAGTAAAATGCCCAGATGAAGCAGAATAGGTTTGAAACATATACAACCAGATAGCAGTCTCTAGATAAATAAAGAACTCAAGACTCTTTCTCACCCAAGAAACTGATGCAGAAATAGAATAGCGTGTCCTTATAATGAATGTCATTATAAAAATAAAGAACTTATATATCCAATGTAACAGTGCTTTGTTAAGTAAACAATTCTTGATTAAGAGCTTGTTTAGGAGAGATTTTATGAAAGGAAAAATAATTTTTTGGAGAATTTGTGGTTAAAAATAAGGAAAAGTTATGGGTCGCATTCGTAAAGCAGCGGTGATGAGGCTGACACGATTGACCGGAACTGGAGTCTCACGAGGGATTTAGCAGTTCCGTGGCTGCATATTCAATCGATACAGAATGTGTGTTGAAAATGGTTTTGGGGAAAATCTCTCCCAAATTAGCTTTAATACTGAAGCCAAAGAAAATGCACTGCTTCATCAGAATGACACGCTCACAAGTAAATAAAGAATTTGAATGTGATTATGACCATGTGAATGCCAATACCTACCATAAATGAGCTGACAAAGGCATGTGAATGTGTTCCGCGGAGTGGGATTCCAAATAATTTCCCAGCAGCGACATTGCTATCAGCACAAATGAGAGTGACTCGTTATGATCAATGGAAAAAAAACTATAAAAAGGGCTCTCGTGTGATCAGAACCAGGGGGTTTTCTCATTTGATTGGACAGTGAAGCAACCAAGAGAGAACCCAATGACCTGAACATCCACGTTGCAAGTGTTTGGAGGACTGGCCAGATCAAGTTGTGTTGAAAATAAATGATGCAAGTTTTGAACCCATGACCTATCGGTTAATGCAAAATATTACTATGTGGTTTCCAACTAGGCTATGCCATAGTTTTGGATTTCTGATTCAAGTTTACTTTATACATTTCTATCTTCCATGTTATTCTACAAATTATGAGATTTCTTCAAGTCCATGTATTAAGAACAAAAATGGTTACCTAAAATGGAAAATGTACTCCAGTATTCTCGAAAACCAGTAATATTTATTTATGTAGTATTTTCAAACGGCAATAGTTATATTGAAAAGTATTTAACTAGATTCCTATAACATCTACTGATACATAACAAGATAGAAGAAAAATATAAATAGAAGAGACATTTGAAAGTTCACTGAAATCCTATGAGTAAAATTTATGAAATTTCAAAAACTTGAATGCAAGAACCTTAATTTTATATTATCACTAAACCTTTGCTTATGGTTGCAATTAACACTTCATATCAGGTTCTTGTTGGGTTTTAAAGTGTGGCAGGTTGGTTGAGTAAGACATGAACATGACCTGCTTGAGAAACTGAATAGCAAAGCACCAATGCTACATGCTAATAAGTGGATCGACAAATCACAATCTGCTAATATTTAAACCCATTACTCATGTGGGTTGACTTATTTTCGATATGAACTGACATAAATGCCATGGCTTAATGAGTTAAAAAGTGAGTCAATCAGAATGTCAACATGACAGATTAATTTATTTGTTAACCAGGACCCAAACAGACCCAGAAATGTCATTCATAGAATAAGTTAACAAGTTCTTTGAGATGAACCCTTTTATCCCAAACCAATAGATGCTATTTGTATATCGAGTTTGTGTTACTAAAGGGGTCGTTATGAGATTGACATGACTAACGCTGCTTATTATCCAATAGTTACGAAACAATGAAATGAACTGTGTAGATTCATGTTTTATTTTTCACATTCAAAACTGTAGGATCTCACTGAAGAAGATATTAATCCAATATTAATAAACACATTATTCACGAATATATTGGTATCATTTATGACCAGTATTACATATCCATGAAACATTAAGAGGAAGCTGCGGAAACCAATATATGGGTCCATACCTATTTAAGATTTATTGTTATTATGTAAATTTGAATGACCCAACAGTTTGACCAGTTGACCAACTTGATAACAGGTGAACCAACCACTAACAACCCCCTAATCAAGTTGATCTCCTGACTAGGTTCAATGGCTCTGGATACAGTAAGTTGTCCACAAGAAGCTCTAAATAGCTTGATAAAACTATCAGGCGATGCCCATCAATGGAAATATTAGACTTAGAAACTACATTTTACTAAGAAAATAACCTTGTTGCGTCAAATCCACCCATGTAGCAGTACTTTGATGCCCCTATACCACCATCAGGGCCCTACAAGAATATGGGGCAAAAAATGTTTGAATACTACATAACAAAGATGAGCAATTTTAAAAAGAAATGGAAAAAAGAAAAAGACAACAAGAAGTTAATAGTTATAGGACCTGAGCTCGTCGTAGCCCAAATTCAAGAAGAAGTTTGGACTTCCCAGCAACAAAACGATGCCTTGCAGCATTTGTAGCAACCAATGATGCATAATTTATCAGATTTACTAGTGGGGTTTCAAGCAGTTGAACCACCTTACAAAACAAGTACATCCATTAGTTATAAAAATTAAAACCAATAATGAGAAAAGGCAGAGAAATCAATTATATTGACAAAGTGTTCCCCAAATATAATCATAAAAAGGAAAATGTTTAAAGGTACTCACAGCTATTGGCCCTTCGATCCTCATCAATGGTATCTTTGGAAATACAACAAATCCTTCAGATATAGCATGTATCTCCACATCAGAACAATCTGTTCCTCGAAGATAGTCATAGAAGCCATCCTAATGTTTAACAATTACTGTTAGCAAACTCATGCATTACATAAAAGCATAGATAGGAAATAGCATGTGTGAAAAATGCAATTTACGAATGGCACCAGCAAGAACACAAGTATTGGCACTACCTCAAGTTTTGCTTGTTATAATATCAGTATGAATTTATTCCTAGCAAAGTAGAAGAGACCGAGACACCATTTTACTTTATATAATATGGTTGACAATTGAATATCACTTGGAAAATTAAATTTTGACTTCTAATCACTTTTCTAGTGCCAGGAACAATTTTGCCTGTTTAAAATAATAATCAATTTTCTGGATTATTCAACTATAAAATAATTGATTTATGTTAATCAAATAGGTTAAGAAATTTTTAAAAAATAAATTATATAAGTATCCTGATTAAATTAATTAAAACAACTAAACCAAATAGAACTGGAAGTCTGACTGGAAAAATGATAAGCTAGAAATTACATTTTGATCTTAAGTTCAATTAATTGTTTAATGACGCATGACTTCAGTAAAAAAAGTAAGTTCAACCAGTCAATACAAAATTTGGTTATATGAAATTAAACAAGAAAAAAAGTGATCAAGCATTCTTTGTCTACTGTATTATATGCTGCAGTGTTGAAACTTATAACCTTTCAGGAAAATAAATATTCTTGCCTCGTATTGAGTCATATATTGCCTTAAAAATACAACATTTAGAAGCACGACTTGACATTATTTTACAAGTAAGCTTCTACACACAATTTTGCATTCACTCCACCACCAAACCGGCTATTTATTTGCAAACAAAACCATTATGTCAGGGGTCTGATGGCCTGTCATCAGATACAGTTTACCTAAAAATGATGATCAAAAGAAACTTCATTTCCAATAATAAATCAACATGGCATTCAGAGCATTTTCCTACTAAGAACTTGCTCGAGCTTAATAATTATCAAGTATTATCAGTAACCATCACTGGCAATAATGAACTTAATAGCATGCTACAACAGTAATATTAACTGAAATTATACCTCACATGATGGAGGCAAGGATGCTTTGATGAAAGCAATCTCATCCTCTGTAAATCTAAAGTTTGCAATTAATTTGATGCACTCTTCAAGACCTGCAAAAACTGTGAATTCACCACCAAAGGGGTTCTTTCGGAAATACAAATCAAACCTGAAAGCCAATAAATTGTTATTGAGAAGAATGTGTTGGAACATATAACACTACGCAATCACTTTTTGTGGAAAAAATATTTTGTGCTTAACATTTCCTTAACGCCAAAGTAATATAATTAGATAAACTGAAGTCGTATAGGGCAAGTAGTTAAATAGTATCTTGTAAATTGCGTAAAATGCTTTACAGGGAATAAATGACCATAAGCTGCAAATAGAATAAGTTCACTGGAAAGTTGTAAACTACAAGCAGAACAAAGCACCTTCCGATGTTGTCCCAAGGTCCAGAGAGAAATGTCAAAGACTCGATTATATGACCTTAAGGCCCTTGATTCTGATCCCCACCCCATAAAAAATGAATAATTCTGTCCAGAACCAGTGGTGCTAGAGCACCAATGTAAATAGCCACAGGTTCAATTAAATTAACCATGTGACATTGTATTTAAGTGAATTTATCTTTTAATGTCATGCAGTTGCCACATAGACGGGTGCTAAATACCAATGGCGCTGAATATCATTACTATTAAAAAACAATGCACTAAATCTCCAAAACAACAAAAAAAGAACACATGAAGACATATACAATCAAGCTATCCTAAACTGAAAATTTTGAAGCCAGTGATGGGCTACAAAATTGAAAATCAGGCTTTCTTTTTTGTCCGGATCTGAAACCTAAGAGAGACAAAAGTACAGCTATAATTTTATGAGAAACTCTTTTAATAAACATCAGTTAGTACTTGTCGTGCTCACAATTTTAGGGGGGTGAATCAAATTGTTCACAACTTATCCAAATACAATCCTTTTCTTTTCTCTCCTTAAAAGGTATTTGTAATCTTGATATAGGAAAAACTCTTCGATTGAAAAGAAGATGACTATCTTCAACTGTGAACTACTTTCACAGCTAAGCCTGGCTAACTTTCCAAGATGTGAGAGTAAGTTTTATACCATGATGAAATGCCTTTACAAATTTGAACCTAAGAGACAGAACTTTTCTCCAACTTCGATTACAAAAAGAGACCCCAACTAGTGGAATTCAATTTTTTATAAATAATCACGGAAGCAATTGAACAAGTTAGTTAAAAGAACATTAAGCCTAATGCTCTAACTATTTACAGAAAAATGAATTTTTAAACTGCAACTATTTGAAACTAGCTAACACGAAACAAATAATCAAAGTTAAGAACATGCACAAGTACATAGTTTTAGTGGTAAGTACGCCCAATTCACCAGGAAATGATTAAAGTACTCAAACCTTTCTCTCAGACTGACTCAACAAGGCAACTGTTTCTTTTCCGGAATTCACCAACATCATATGGATAAACTGATCAGCCAAAAAATTTTGGCAGTTCATTTCGAATATCAAAAATTAGTATAAAATTATTACCAGGAAAAATGAATATAAACAAATCAGCACTTAATTCCAAAGTTCCAACCAATCAACACAACAATTACAAACTTAAAAATCAATAAACGACATGAATCGATTAACAGGTAAGTTATTGAAAGAATTACACGGCACGTTCAGTGTGCTTGCCAGCTTTCCAGTAAGCATAGGCCATGGTAAACTGATAGAGATCCGTGAGCAAGGGTGTGACCATTGGATTGGTCGGCCCATCGAGTCCGCCGGCAGTTTTCTCTTGTTTCTTTGGCCCATTAGCCACCGCCGCCTCCATTTTTATGAAATCCACAAATTTCCTCTACCGTTTATTCTTATTGTTATGCTATATATAGTTCATACACGAGCCGAACGGAGAAAAGTTGTTGAATTATTTGCTTGAATTTTAGAAGAAAACGCCAGACTGCAAAGAGACAAAAGGGTGGTGTTCAAATAGGACGAGCAACGAATTGTTCGGATAGTCACTGAACTTATGTTCATCTCTTCAATTGCTCACTGAGATGTCGAGTTTTCATTATTAGACTTTGGAAACATTCAACGTTACTCATTCAGATTACTTCTATTTAAAATCTTAGTCACGCCGATAAAATTTGAGATACTCGAATTTTGGTCACTAAATTTTGAAAAATATCTCCGACTACTCACTAAACTTTAAGTAAACTTTAAGGTGGTTTTAATCGCTAAACTTTGAGATTGTCAAATTTTGACTACTAAACTTTAAAAAAAAAAAAAAAAAGTTTCGATTGCTCACAAAACTGTGAAAAAGGTCTTTTATTGCTCACTAAATTTCGAAATGATCGAATTTTGATCGCTAGATTTTGAAAAAACGTCTTCTATCATTCACAATAAATTTGAATTTACTTAAAATTCGTTGTTAAGTTTTGTATTAAATTTTGAATTTAATTTAATTCTAATAACAAATTTATTTCATTTTGATAAGAATTAAAATCAAGATTTTTATCAAATTCAAAGTCAACAATTAAATTTAACCTCATATTTATGAGACCCTCAACTTTTCAACAACACATTTCATCAACTTTTATTAAAATCTGCTAAAAATATGATTTTTTAATCCCAACCAAACAACGGTTTACTGTGTATTTCGTTGTAGAATTTAAATATTAAAAGTAAAATTTAATTTAATTTGAATAACAAATTTATTGTGTATTTAATTACAATTAGTAGTCACTTCCTTTTACAATTGTCTATCATAATATTTGAATTTTGCAACGAAATATACAATAAATTTGTTATTATAATTAAATTAAATCTAAAATTTAATATTTGAATTTACAACGAAATACACAACAGTTAAAATTAAATTATATTCAAACTTTAATCCCAATTTTAACAACGAATTTTAATTAAATCCAAATTTATTGTGAGGAATAAAAGGCATTTTTCAAAGTTTAGTGGCTAAAATTCGAACACCTCAAAGTTTAATGAGTAATAGAACACATTTTTCAAAATTTAGTGAGCAATCAAGAATGTTTTTCAAAATTTAGTGGTCAAAATTCTACCATCTCAAAATTTAACAACGTGATAGGACGCCACGTATGCATTATGTCAGTCACATCACAATTTCGTTGCAAATTTTAAACGGAAATTATACCAGTTTGTAATGTCCAACGTTTTTCAAAGTTCAATGACCAAAATTCGACATTTTAAAATTTACTGAACAATTGAAGATATAAACATAAGTTCAGTGACAACTGGAACAATTAACTCCCCAATCAACCGCACTTTTTGATACTCATTTCTAATCACTTTTTGTTGCAAGGTACAAGATTTGACTTTAAGCCCCAGTTTTGGGGCAATTTTTGGTAAAAATATAGTTTTGAACAGTAAATTTTTTTAAAATGTATGATTATAAAATAAAAAAGAATGAAAGATAAATAGGAGCTAAAATAAATTAAGAAAAATTACAGTGGGGTTCCTAACCTATTCAAAAGGTGGTATGTAGGTCATGAACCTATTATTTTAGTTGTTCTAATCCCTATCTTTTTATTTTAGTAACACTCGAGTTCTCGATTATATACTCTCTGTTTTTTTTTTTTTTAAATAAGAAGATGAGTTTACCCTTATCTTTAATTAAAAAAAGAAAACAAAAAAAAATCTAATGTGAGGTTGGAGATGGGGATTGAGTGGGTTTTATTTTCCTTTATTTTTATTTGTTTTGCCTTGTGTAAAGTTGTCTGTTTAGCAAAAATTTGAGGTTCGATAATATATATGGAACCCAAATGTTATAAAAATGGAAGGTTAGGGATTGAGGTTGTTACCATATTAGGTTGGGACTTATTTATATTTTCAATGGATTGGGGACCCAATCAGCCCATCTGTAATATTTGTGTCCATACATTGGCTAGGGGTCTGGACTAAAGGACATTCGCCAATAGGTGGGTTTGAATGCTTCATTTTTCAAGGCACCAAATTTGACTCCAAAATAAATTATTTTTGTAAGTCATGGTGTGACGGTGATATGCCAAATTTGATTCCAAAATAAAATATTTTTGTAATTCACGGTGCTAGGCCAAATAAAATTTCTTCACGTGAAAATCAAGTAACGGCTGTGCAAGAATTTTCATTTTTGG